>CM056389.1:8220660-8263160 GCA_029718625.1 Synaphobranchus kaupii
CTCTCTCTCTCTGCAGTGTGTGTGTGTGTATGTGTGTGTAACTATCTCTCTCAGCAATGTGTGTGTGTGCGTAACTCTCTCTCTCTCTGCAGTGTGTGTGTGTGTGTATGTGTGTGTAACTATCTCTCTCAGCAATGTGTGTGTGTGCGTAACTCTATCTCTCTCTCTCTCTGCAGTGTGTGTGTGTGTGTGTGTGTGTGTGTGTAACTCTTTCTCTCTGCAGTGTGTGTGTGTGTGTGTGTAACTCTCTCTTTCTGCAGTGTGTGTGTGTGTGTGTGTGCAACTCTCTCTCTCTGCAGTGTGTGTGTGTAACTCTCTCTCTCTGCAGTGTGTGTGTGTGTGTGTATGTGTGTAACTCTCTCTCTCTCTGCAGTGTGTGTGTGTGTGTGTGTGTGTGTGTGTAACTCTCTCTGCAGCGTGTGTGTCCGTAACTCTATCTCTCTCTCTCTCTGCAGTGTGTGTGTGTGTGTGTGCGCGTGTGTGTGTGCGTAACTCTCTCTCTCTCTGCAGTGTGTGTGTGTGTGTGTGTGTGTGTGTGTGTGTGTGTGTGTGTGTCTGTGTGCAACTCTCTCTCTGCAGTGTGTGTGTGTGTAACTCTCTCTCTCTCTGCAGTGTGTGTGTGTGTGTGTGTGTGTAACTCTCTCTCTGCAGTGTGTGTGTGTAACTCTCTCTCTGCAGTGTGTGTGTGTAACTCTCTCTCTCTGCAGTGTGTGTGTGTGTGTGTGTGTGTGTGTGTGTAACTCTCTCTCTGCAGTGTGTGTGTGTAACTCTCTCTGCAGTGTGTGTGTGTAACTCTCTCTCTCTCTGCAGTGTGTGTGTGTAACTCTCTCTCGGCAGTGTGTGTGTGTGTGTGTGTGTGTGTGTGTGTGTGTGTAACTATCTCTCTCGGCAGTGTGTGTGTGTGTAACTATCTCTGTCTCTCTCTGCAGTGTGTGTGTGTAACTATCTCTCTCTGCAGTGTGTGTGTGTGTGTCTGTAACTATCTCTCTCTCTGCAGTGTGTGCGTTTGTGCGTGCGTGTGTGTGTAACTAACTCTCTCTCTGCTGTTTGTGTGTGTGTGTGTGTGTGTGTGCGTGTGTGTAACTATCTCTCTCTCTGCTGTGTGTGTGTGTGTGTGTCTGTGTGTGTCTGTGTGTGTAACTCTCTCCCTCTGCAGTGTGTGTGTGTGTGTGTGTGTGTGTGTAACTCTCTCTCTGCAGTGTGTGTGTGTGTGTAACTCTCTCTCTCTCTCTGCAGTGTGTGTGTGTAACTCTCTCTCTCTGCAGTGTGTGTGTGTGTGTGTGTGTGTAACTCTCTGCAGTGTGTGTGTGTGTGTGTGCGCGTAACTCTCTCTGCAGTGTGTGTGTGTGTATATAACTCTCTCTCTGCAGTGTGTGTTTGTGTGTGTGTGTGTGTGCAGTGTGTGTAACTCTCTCTCTCTGCAGTGTGTGTGTGTGTGTGTAACTCGCTCTGTATTTCTGCAGTGTGTGTGCGTGTAACTTTGCTGTGTGTGCGTGTAACTCTCTCTCTGCAGCGTGTGTGTGTGTGTAACTCTATCTCTGTCTCTCTGCAGTGTGTGTGTGTGTGTAACTATCTCTCTCTCTCTGCAGTGTGTGTGTGTGTGTGTGTGTGTAAAACTATCTCTCTCTCTGCAGTGTGTGTGTGTAACTATCTCTCTCTCTCTGCAGTGTGTGTGTGTGTGTGTGTGTGTGTGTAAAACTATCTCTCTCTCTGCAGTGTGTGCGTATGTGTGTGTGTGTGTGTGTGTGTGTGTGTGTGTAACTATCTCTCTCTGCAGTGTGTGTGTGTGTTTGTGTAACTAACTCTCTGCTGTGTGTGTGTGTCTGTGTGTGTGTGTGTGTGTTTGTGCATGCGTGTGTGTGTGTAACTAACTCTCTCTGCTGTGTGTGTGTGTGCGCGTGTGTGTGTGTGTGCGTGTGTGTGTGTAACTATCTCTCTCTCTGCTGTGTGTGTGTGTCTGTGTGTGTGTGTAACTCTCTCCCTCTGCAGTGTGTGTGTGTAACTCTCTCTCCCTCTGCAGTGTATGTGTGTGTGTGTGTGTGTGTGTGTGTGTGTGTGTGTGTGTGTGTAACTCTCTCTTTCTGCAGTGTGTGTGTGTAACTCTCTCTCTCTCTCTGCAGTGTGTGTGTGGGTGTGTGTGTAACTCTCTCTCTCTCTCTGCAGTGTGTGTGTGTGTGTGTGTGTGTGTGTGTGTGTGTGTAACTCTCTCTGCAGCGTGTGTGTGCGTAACTCTATCTCTCTCTCTCTCTGCAGTGTGTGTGTGTGTATGTGTGTGTAACTATCTCTCTCAGCAATGTGTGTGTGTGCGTAACTCTATCTCTCTCTCTCTGCAGTGTGTGTGTGTGTGTATGTGTGTGTAACTATCTCTCTCAGCAATGTGTGTGTGTGCGTAACTCTATCTCTCTCTCTCTCTGCAGTGTGTGTGTGTGTGTGTGCGCGTGTGTGTGTGCGTAACTCTCTCTCTCTGCAGTGTGTGTGTGTGTGTGTGTGTGTGTGTGTGTGTGTGTGTGTGTCTGTGTGCAACTCTCTCTCTGCAGTGTGTGTGTGTGTTTGTGTAACTAACTCTCTGCTGTGTGTGTGTGTCTGTGTGTGTGTGTGTGTGTTTGTGCATGCGTGTGTGTGTGTAACTAACTCTCTCTGCTGTGTGTGTGTGTGCGCGTGTGTGTGTGTGTGCGTGTGTGTGTAACTCTTTCTCTCTGCAGTGTGTGTGTGTGTGTGTGTGTGTGTGTGTGTGTGTGTAACTCTCTATTTCTGCAGTGTGTGTGTGTGTGTGTGTGTGTGTGCAACTCTCTCTCTCTGCAGTGTGTGTGTGTAACTCTCTCTCTCTGCAGTGTGTGTGTGTGTGTGTATGTAACTCTCTCTCTCTCTGCAGTGTGTGTGTGTGTGTGTGTGTAACTCTCTCTGTAGCGTGTGTGTCCGTAACTCTATCTCTCTCTCTCTCTCTGCAGTGTGTGTGTGTGTGTGTGTGCGCGTGTGTGTGTGCGTAACTCTCTCTCTCTCTGCAGTGTGTGTGTGTGTGTGTGTGTGTGTGTGTGTGTGTGCAACTCTCTCTCTCTGCAGTGTGTGTGTAACTCTCTCTGCAGTGTGTGTGTGTGTGTGTGTATGTGTGTAACTCTCTCTCTCTCTGCAGTGTGTGTGTGTGTGTGTGTGTGTGTGTGTCTGTGTGCAACTCTCTCTCTGCAGTGTGTGTGTGTAACTCTCTCTCTCTCTCTGCAGTGTGTGTGTGTGTGTGTGTGTGTGTGTGTGTGTGTAACTCTCTCTCTGCAGTGTGTGTGTGTTACTCTCTCTCTCTGCAGTGTGTGTGTGTGTGTGTGTGTGTGTGTGTGTGTGTGTGTGTAACTCTCTCTCTCTGCAGTGTGTGTGTGTGTGTGTGTGTGTAACTCTCTCTCTCTCTCTGCAGTGTGTGTGTGTGTGTGTAACTCTCTCTCTCTCTCTGCAGTGTGTGTGTGTGTGTGTGTGTGTGTGTGTGTGTGCGTGCGTGCGTGTGTGTGTAACTATCTCTCTCTCTGCTGTGTGTGTGTAACTCTCTCCCTCTGCAGTGTGTGTGTGTGTGTGTGTGTAACTCTTTCTCTCTGCAGTGTGTGTGTGTGTGTGTGTAACTCTCTTTCTGCAGTGTGTGTGTGTGTATGTGTGTGTGTGTGAGCAACTCTCTCTCTGCAGTGTGTGTGTGTAACTCTCTCTCTGCAGTGTGTGTATGTGTGTAACTCTCTCTCTCTCTGCAGTGTGTGTGTGTGTGTGTGTGTGCGTAACTCTCTCTCTCTCTCTCTGCAGTGTGTGTGTGTGTGTGTGTGTGTGTGTGTGTGTGTGTCTGTGTGCAACCCTCTCTGAGGTGTATGTGTGTAACTCTCTCTCTCTCTGCAGTGTGTGTGTGTGTGTGTGTGTGTGTAACTCTCTCTGCAGCGTGTGTGTCCGTAACTCTATCTCTCTCTCTCTCTGCAGTGTGTGTGTGTGTGTGTGTGTGTGTGTGTGTGTGCGTGCAACTCTCTCTCTCTGCAGTGTGTGTGTGTAACTCTCTCTCTCTGCAGTGTGTGTGTGTGTGTGTATGTATGTAACTCTCTCTCTCTCTGCAGTGTGTGTGTGTGTGTGTGTGTGTGTGTCTGTGTGCAACTCTCTCTCTGCAGTGTGTGTGTGTAACTCTCTCTCTCTCTCTCTCTCTGCAGTGTGTGTGTGTGTGTGTGTGTGTGTGTGTAACTCTCTCTCTCTCTGCAGTGTGTGTGTGTGTGTGTGTGTGTGTGTGTAACTCTCTCTCTCTCTCTGCAGTGTGTGTGTGTGTGTGTGTAACTCTCTCTCTCTCTCTGCAGTGTGTGTGTGTGTGTGTGTGTGTGTGTGTGTGTGCGTGCGTGCGTGTGTGTGTAACTATCTCTCTCTCTGCTGTGTGTGTGTAACTCTCTCCCTCTGCAGTGTGTGTGTGTGTGTGTGTGTGTAACTCTTTCTCTCTGCAGTGTGTGTGTGTGTGTGTGTAACTCTCTCTTTCTGCAGTGTGTGTGTGTGTGTGTGTGTGTGTGTGTGTGTGAGCAACTCTCTCTCTGCAGTGTGTGTGTGTAACTCTCTCTTTCTGCAGTGTGTGTATGTGTGTAACTCTCTCTCTCTCTGCAGTGTGTGTGTGTGTGTGTGTGTGTGTGTGTGTGTGTGTGCGTAACTCTCTCTCTGCAGTGTGTGTGTGTGTGTGTGTGTGTGTGTGTGTCTGTGTGCAACCCTCTCTGCAGTGTATGTGTGTAACTCTCTCTCTCTCTGCAGTGTGTGTGTGTGTGTGTGTGTGTGTGTGTGTGTGTGTGTGTGTGTGTGTGTAACTCTCTCTGCAGCGTGTGTGTCCGTAACTCTATCTCTCTCTCTCTCTGCAGTGTGTGTGTGTGTGTGTGTGCGCGTGTGTGTGTGCGTAACTCTCTCTCTCTCTGCAGTGTGTGTGTGTGTGTGTGTGTGTCTGTGTGCAACTCTCTCTCTGCAGTGTGTGTGTGTAACTCTCTCTCTCTCTCTCTGCAGTGTGTGTGTGTGTGTGTGTGTGTGTGTGTGTAACTCTCTCTCTGCAGTGTGTGTGTGTTACTCTCTCTCTCTCTGCAGTGTGTGTGTGTGTGTGTGTGTGTAACTCTCTCTGCAGTGTGTGTGTGTAACTCTCTCTCTGCAGTGTGTGTGTGTAACTCTCTCTCTCTGCAGTGTGTGTGTGTAACTCTCTCTCGGCAGTGTGTGTGTGTGTGTGTGTGTGTGTGTGTGTGTGTGTAACTATCTCTCTCGGCAGTGTGTGTGTGTGTGTGTAACTATCTCTGTCTCTCTCTGCAGTGTGTGTGTGTAACTATCTCTCTCTGCAGTGTGTGTGTGTGTGTGTCTGTAACTATCTCTCTCTCTGCAGTGTGTGCGTTTGTGCGTGCGTGTGTGTGTAACTAACTCTCTCTCTGCTGTTTGTGTGTGTGTGTGTGTGTGTGCGTGTGTGTAACTATCTCTCTCTCTGCTGTGTGTGTGTGTGTGTGTGTGTGTGTGTCTGTGTGTGTCTGTGTGTGTAACTCTCTCCCTCTGCAGTGTGTGTGTGTGTGTGTGTGTGTAACTCTCTCTCTGCAGTGTGTGTGTGTGTAACTCTTTCTCTCTCTCTGCAGTGTGTGTGTGTAACTCTCTCTCTCTGCAGTGTGTGTGTGTGTGTGTGTGTGTGTGTGTGTGTAACTCTCTCTGCAGTGTGTGTGTGTGTGTGTGTGTGTGTGCGCGTAACTCTCTCTGCAGTGTGTGTGTGTGTATATAACTCTCTCTCTGCAGTGTGTGTTTGTGTGTGTGTGTGTGTGTGCAGTGTGTGTAACTCTCTCTCTCTGCAGTGTGTGTGTGTGTGTGTAACTCGCTCTGTATTTCTGCAGTGTGTGTGCGTGTAACTTTGCTGTGTGTGCGTGTAACTCTCTCTCTGCAGCGTGTGTGTGTGTGTAACTCTATCTCTGTCTCTCTGCAGTGTGTGTGTGTGTGTAACTATCTCTCTCTCTGCAGTGTGTGTGTGTGTGTGTGTGTGTAAAACTATCTCTCTCTCTGCAGTGTGTGTGTGTAACTATCTCTCTCTCTCTGCAGTGTGTGTGTGTGTGTGTGTGTGTGTGTGTGTGTGTGTAAAACTATCTCTCTCTCTGCAGTGTGTGCGTATGTGTGTGTGTGTGTGTGTGTGTGTGTGTGTGTAACTTTATCTCTCTCTCTGCAGTGTGTGTGTGTGTGTGTGTTTGTGTAACTAACTCTGCTGTGTGTGTGTGTCTGTGTGTGTGTGTGTGTGTGTGTGTTTGTGCATGCGTGTGTGTGTGTAACTAACTCTCTCTGCTGTGTGTGTGTGTGTGTGCGCGTGTGTGTGTGTGTGCGTGTGTGTGTGTAACTATCTCTCTCTCTGCTGTGTGTGTGTGTCTGTGTGTGTGTGTAACTCTCTCCCTCTGCAGTGTGTGTGTCTGTGTGTGTGTGTGTGTAACTCTCTCTCTGCAGTGTGTGTGTGTAACTCTCTCTCCCTCTGCAGTGTATGTGTGTGTGTGTGTGTGTGTGTGTGTGTGTAACTCTCTCTTTCTGCAGTGTGTGTGTGTAACTCTCTCTCTCTCTCTGCAGTGTGTGTGTGGGTGTGTGTGTAACTCTCTCTCTCTCTCTGCAGTGTGTGTGTGTGTGTGTGTGTGTGTGTGTGTGTGTGTAACTCTCTCTGCAGCGTGTGTGTGCGTAACTCTATCTCTCTCTCTCTGCAGTGTGTGTGTGTGTATGTGTGTGTAACTATCTCTCTCAGCAATGTGTGTGTGTAACTCTCTCTCTCTCTGCAGGTACGCCAGTCTGTACTTTTGTTGCGCAGTGGAGGAGCAGGATAACTCTCTCTCTCTCTCTCTGCAGGTACGCCAGTCTGTACTTTTGTTGCGCAGTGGAGGAGCAGGATAACTCTCTCTCTCTCTCTCTCTGCAGGTACGCCAGTCTGTACTTTTGTTGCGCAGTGGAGGAGCAGGATAACTCTCTCTCTCTCTCTCTCTCTGCAGGTACGCCAGTCTGTTCTTTTGTTGCGCAGTGGAGGAGCAGGATAACTCTCTCTCTCTCTCTCTCTGCAGGTACGCCAGTCTGTACTTTTGTTGCGCAGTGGAGGAGCAGGATAACTCTCTCTCTCTCTCTCTCTCTGCAGGTACGCCAGTCTGTACTTTTGTTGCGCAGTGGAGGAGCAGGATAACTCTCTCTCTCTCTCTCTCTGCAGGTACGCCAGTCTGTACTTTTGTTGCGCAGTGGAGGAGCAGGATAACTCTCTCTCTCTCTCTCTCTCTGCAGGTACGCCAGTCTGTACTTTTGTTGCGCAGTGGAGGAGCAGGATAACTCTCTCTCTCTCTCTCTCTCTCTGCAGGTACGCCAGTCTGTACTTTTGTTGCGCAGTGGAGGAGCAGGATAACGAACTCATCACCCTGGAGATTATCCATCGCTTTGTGGAGCTGCTGGATAAGTACTTTGGCAGCGTGAGTCACTTTCTCTCTCTCCCTCTCATCCCCCCATCACTCCCCTCCTCTCAAGCATGTGTGAGTCAGTCCACCCCTCCGCCTCTGCTGTCCTTTTCCCCCTCTCCACCACTCAATTAGAGAACTCACAGAACAGACACAGCAGCAATATTAGGGATACTTCCTCCATCCTTTCATCTTTCATCACCCCCTCTCTCTGTTCTTTTCCCCCCACTCCCTCTTTCATCTTATCCTCTCTTATCCTCCCTCCCCCTCTCCATCCCTCCCTCCCTCTTTCTCTCCCTCTGTCTCTCTCCCTCCCCCTCTCCATCCCCCCTTCTCTCTCTCTCCCTCTCTCTCTCCATCTCTCCCTCCCTCTTTCTCTCTCTCCATCTCTCCTTCCCTCTCCCTCTGTCTCTCCCTCCCTCTCCCTCTCTCTCCCTCTGTCTCTCTCCATCCCTCCCCCTCTCTCCATCCCTCCCTCTCCCTCTCTCTCATCCTCTCCCTCCCTCCCTCTCTCAATTCAATTCAAATTTGCTTTATTGGCATGACGTATGTACATATACATATTGCCAAAGCATGAAAGAGTACAACAGATACAATAATCATAAATAGAGTAAAATGTGTGTGTGTGTGTGTGTGTGTGTAAACCTGTTTATGTGTACATGCTTTTATGAGTGTGTGCTGTATCGTGTGAGTTAGTGCAACAAAGAACATATCATTGAACTATAATTAATAAAATAATATACAAATACTGGGCTGGGGTAGATTAGGGTCTCTATGTGTTCTCACTTTCTCTCAGGCTATGGCAGACTGTCACATATTTAGCTGCAATTGTTGCTGTATTGTTGTCTCTCTCTCCCTCTGTCTCTCTCCCTCCCTCTCTCTCATCCTCTCCCTCTCTCTCTCTCTCCATCTCTCCCTCCCTCTCTCCCTCCCTCTCTTACCCTCTGTCTCTGTCATTCTCTCCTCTCTCTCTCCTTGTCCTCTCCCTCCCTCTCTCTCATCCTCTCTCCCTCCCTCTCTCTCTCCATCTCTCCCTCCCTCTCTCTTATCCTCTCTCCCTCCCTCTCTTACCCTCTGTCTCTGTCATTCTCTCCTCTCTCTCTCCTTGTCCTCTCCCTCCCTCTCTCTCATCCTCTCTCCCTCCCTCTCTCTTATCCTCTCTCCCTCCCTCTCTCTCATCCTCTCCCTCCCTCCCTCTTATCCTCTCTCCCTCCCTCTCTCTCATCCTCTCCCTCCCTCTCTCTCCCTCATCCTCTCTCTCTCTCTCATCCTCTCTCCCTCCCTCCCTCTCTCTCATCCTCTCTCCCTCCCTCTTATCCTCTCTCCCTCCCTCTCTCTCATCCTCTCCCTCCCTCTCTCTCCCTCATCCTCTCTCTCTCTCATCCTCTCTCCCTCCCTCCCTCTCTCTCATCCTCTCTCCCTCCCTCTTATCCTCTCTCCCTCCCTCTCTCATCCTCTCTCCCCTCTCTCTCCCTCATCCTCTCTCTCTCTCTCTCTCATCCTCTCTCTCTCTCATCCTCTCTCCCTCCCTCTCTCTCATCCTCTCTCCCTCCCTCTTATCCTCTCTCCCTCCCTCTCTCATCCTCTCTCCCTCTCTCTCATCCTCTCTCCCTCTCTCTCCCTCATCCTCTCTCTCACTCACTCTCTCTCTCTCTCTCTCTCTCTCATCCTCTCTCTCTCTCTCCCTCTTCCTCAGGTGTGTGAGTTGGACATCATCTTTAACTTTGAGAAGGCATACTTCATCCTGGATGAGTTTCTGATGGGTGGGGAGATCCAGGACACGTCCAAGAAGAGCATTCTGAAGGCCATTGAGCAGGCAGACCTACTGCAGGAGGTGTGTGTGTGTGTGTGTGTGTGTGTGTGTGCGCGCTCGTTTGAGCGTGTGCTTCTGTGTGTGTGTGTGTGTGTGCGCGCGCGCTTGTGTGTGTCCGCGCGCTTGTGTGTGTGCGCTCGTTTGAGTGTGTGTGTGTGTGTGTGTGTGTGTGCGCTTGTGTGTGTGTGTGCGCGCGCTTGTGTGTATGCGCTTGTGTGTGTGTGTGTGTGTGTGCGGCTCGTTTGAGTGTGTGCTTCTGTGTGTGTGTGTGTGTGTGTGTGTGTGCGTGTGCGCACGTGTGTGTGTGTGTGTGTGCGCTCGTTTGAGTGTGTGCTTCTGTGTGTGTGTGTGTGTGTGTGTGTGTGTGTGTGTGTGCGCTCGTTTGAGTGTGTGTGTGTGCGTGTGTGCGTGCGTGCGCGCGCGCGTAGTAGATTTTTATATTCATAAAAGAGATTCATAACTTATAACCTGAACTACGGAAGATGAGACTTCTCACCTTGTGGAACAGCCTGGCAGGTCAGAGGTCATATTGTCCAGGTTTGTATCAGTGCTGGATGCTCTAGTCCAGCGGTGTCAAACCCGTTCCATCGAGGGCCGAGTGTATGCAATTTTTTTTCCAACCATGCTCTACACCAGCTGATTCCACTAATTAGTTCACCTCCTTGGTTGAAGAGCTGAGCTAATTAGTGAAATCAGCTGGTGTAGGGCGCAGTTGGAACAAAAACCTGCATACACTCGGCCCTCGATGGAATGAGTTTGACATCCCTGCTCTAGTCTGTAGGTGCACACTGACCCTAAACAGGCTGAATGGCCTGTTTCACTGGGAGTAGTCATGTTGTTCCATGTTGACGTGGCAAATATGGTGTGCTTGGAATGTAAAGCAAGACAATGGTGCATTAGTGACAACATGAAAGAGCTCTGTGCTCTCGCTCACTCTCTCTCCCTCCCTCTCTGTCGCTCCCACCCTGTCTGTCTCCCTCCCTCCCTCCCTCCCTCAGGAGGATGAGTCTCCTAGAAGTGTGCTAGAGGAGATGGGACTGGCCTAGTCTACAGGGCGGGGACTACAGACCATAACAGGACAGGGTGGGAGGGGCCTAGCTGCTGCAGGGGAGGAGTTTCACTGGAAGAAATCAGGACAAAGGACATGAATGGAACTAGAAAGAAGAGATTTGGAACCAATCGGGAAAAAAAAAGGATATATATTTTTTCTTTGCTAGTAATTATGATGTGAAGTCGGAGTGTATTTACGGCTTGCTGTGGCCTGTAACTTTTTTTTTTTTTTTTTTGGGCGGGGGGTGTTTGGTGGGTTTTCACAGTTGGCTTTTAGGAGGCGGAGCCTGAGCATCCCTTGTAGGTGATACTGCCGAGCCCTCGGTTTCCCTAGTAACCGCTGGGCAGCCAGGACCGTCCCTGAAACAGAATCCTTGCTTGATTGACGTTCTCACCTGTTTGCACCCGCCCCCCCCGAACAGGGAAAGGGATGACAGCCATTACCCGACGTGGTTGGTGGTCCCCCGTCGCCCGTGTTAGGGCTCTTATCTGCCTTGCTTCAGATATGGTGGGTGAGGCGCTCTTTCTGTGGAGTTACTTTGTCCAGATAACCCCTGTCACCTCTTCCAGAAAACACTGAAAATGATGTCTGTTTCAGATGAAATCGTTAAGAGTAATCCATTAACGGATAACGCCGTGGGTCTGTTCTTAAGACAGATAGCGAGTTACCTGCTACTGGCCTTTGCTCAGGGGAAAGACCCCGGAGGCTCGTCTATGATTTGCCTGTTTTTATTTTTTTTTATTTTACGGTTTCCAAAGAGATTCCTTTTGTCTTTTTGCCTGTAAGACAGTAGTCAGGGAATGGAATGACCAAATAGCTGAAACCAAGAGGAGTCCAGAGCGGGAGTGGCTTGGTCACGGGGAACGCCGAGTTACTCGTGTCTGACCAATGCAGTCAGGCGTTTTTGTTTTTCCTGCGGAATGACGACTCAACACGGTGACGGTGCAGGTTTATTGGGGGATGAGTAGGTAAGGATTGTAAACCTGGGTGCATGTCAATGTACTGTATGAAAGTCCCAAAATAACAAGGGAAGAATGTTCAGATTTTATTTTATAATAAACGATCTGTTTTAAAAAAAATAAAATAAAGTGACTTGAAGGAGAGTTTGTTCGTGAACTTTTGAGGTGCGTGTGTGTGCATGTGCGCACGTGTGTGTGTGTGCGTGAGTGCGCGTGCGTGCTCTTGCGTGCGTCCGTCCGCGCGCGTGCGCGTGTCTGTGTGTGTGTGTGTGCATGTGCGTGTGTGTGTGTGTTTGTGCTTGTCTGCAGGAAATCTTGAAGGCATGTATGAGTTTGGTGGATAAATCGGTCCCCATAATTGTTGTGTGTGCAGTTATGTGTGTGTGTTCGAATAGCAGGACCATCTTATCCGTCGTGGCGAATAAGTGATTCATGTGTATGAGGGTGCAAAATTTCATGCATCTGTGTATGTGTGTGGGTGTTTTTGTAGTGTGTGTGTGTGTGTGTGTGTGTGTGTGTGTGTGTGTGTGTGTGTTTGTGCGTGTATGCATATGTGTGTTTGTTTGAGAGAGAAAGACAGTAGATGGTATAAGTGGGGATGAGTCAGTAACCCTTTCTGACAACAGTACAGTGAAACTAGACTGCACCAAAATCCATTCCATGGCTTTCTGCACACAGACAACAAAGGAAATTGGGTTTGAGAATGAGACAAGGAGGCAAAAGAGAGATTGGGTTTGAGAATGGGACAGGAGGCAAGAGAGAGAGATTAGGTTTGAGAATGGGACAGGAGGCAAGAGAGAGATTGGGTTTGAGAATGGGACAGGAGGCAAACGAGAGATTGGGTTTGAGAATGGGACAGGAGGCAAGAGAGAGAGATTGGGTTTGAGAATGGGACAGGAGGCAAGAGAGAGAGAGTTTGGGTTTGAGAATGGGAAAGGAGGCAAAAGAGAGATTGGGTTTGAGAATGGGACAGGAGGCAAGAGAGAGAGATTGGGTTTGAGAATGGGAAAGGAGGCAAGAGAGAGAGAGTTTGGGTTTGAGAATGGGAAAGGAGGCAAAAGAGAGATTGGGTTTGAGAATGGGACAGGAGGCAAGAGAGAGAGAGTTTGGGTTTGAGAATGGGAAAGGAGGCAAAAGAGAGATTGGGTTTGAGAATGGGACAGGAGGCAATAGAGAGAGATTGGGTTTGAGAATGGGACAGGAGGCAAGAGAGAGAGAGTTTGGGTTTGAGAATGGGAAAGGAGGCAAAAGAGAGATTGGGTTTGAGAATGGGACAGGAGGCAATAGAGAGAGATTGGGTTTGAGAATGGGACAGGAGGCAAAAGAGAGTGATTGGGTTTGAGAATGGGACAGGAGGCAAGAGAGAGAGATTGGGTTTGAGAATGGGACAGGAGGCAAGAGAGAGAGATTGAGTTTGAGAATGGGACAGGAGGCAAGAGAGAGAGATTGGGTTTGAGAATGGGACAGGAGGCAAGAGAGAGAGAGTTTGGATTTGAGAATGGGAAAGGAGGCAAAAGAGAGATTGGGTTTGAGAATGGGACAGGAGGCAATAGAGAGAGATTGGGTTTGAGAATGGGACAGGAGGCAAAAGAGAGATTTGGTTTGAGAATGGGACAGGAGGCAAGAGAGAGATTGTGTTTGAGAATGGGACAGGAGGCAAGAGAGAGATTGGGTCAGGAGGCAAGAGAGAGAGATTGGGTTTGAGAATGGGACAGGAGGCAATAGAGAGAGATTGGGTTTCAGAATGGGACAGGAGGCAAGAGAGAGAGATTGGGTTTCAGAATGGGACAGGAGGCAAGAGAGAGTGATTGGGTTTGAGAATGGGACAGGAGGCAAGAGAGAGAGATTGGGTTTGAGAATGGGACAGGAGGCAAGAGAGAGAGATTGGGTTTGAGAATGGGACAGGAGGCAAGAGAGAGAGATTGGGTTTGAGAATGGGACAGGAGGCAAGAGAGAGAGATTGGGTTTGAGAATGGGACAGGAGGCAAGAGAGAGAGATTGGGTTTGAGAATGGGATGGGAGGCAAGAGAGAGAGATTGAGTTTGAGAATGGGACAGGAGGCAAGAGAGAGTGATTGGGTTTGAGAATGGGACAGGAGGCAAGAGAGAGAGATTGGGTTTGAGAATGGGACATGAGGCAAGAGAGAGTGATTGGGTTTGAGAGTGGGACAGGAGGCAAGAGAGAGAGATTGGGTTTGAGAATGGGACATGAGGCAAGAGAGAGAGATTGGGTTTGAGAATGGGACAGGAGGCAAGAGAGAGAGATTGGGTTTGAGAATGGGACAGGAGGCAAAAGAGAGAGAGTTTGGGTTTGAGAATGGGACAGGAGGCAAGAGAGAGAGATTGGGTTTGAGAATGGGACAGGAGGCAAGAGAGAGAGATTGGGTTTGAGAATGGGACAGGAGGCAAAAGAGAGATTGGGTTTGAGAATGGGACAGGAGGCAAGAGAGAGTTTGGGTTTGAGAATGGGACAGGAGGCAAGAGAGAGAGATTGGGTTTGAGAATGGCACAGGAGGCAAGAGAGAGAGATTGGGTTTGAGAATGGGACAGGAGGCAAGAGAGAGTTTGGGTTTGAGAATGGGACATGAGGCAAGAGAGAGATTGGGTTTGAGAATGGGACAGGAGGCAAGAGAGAGAGATTGGGTTTGAGAATGGGACAGGAGGCAAGAGAGAGAGATTGGGTTTGAGAATGGGACAGGAGGCAAGACAGAGAGATTGGGTTTGAGAATGGGACAGGAGGCAAGAGAGAGAGATTGGGTTTGAGAATGGGACGGGAGGCAAGAGAGAGAGATTGGGTTTGAGAATGGGACAGGAGGCAATAGAGAGTTTGGGTTTGAGAATGGGACAGGAGGCAAGAGAGAGAGATTGGGTTTGAGAATGGGACAGGAGGCAAGAGAGAGTTTGGGTTTGAGAATGGGACAGGAGGCAAGAGAGAGAGATTGGTTTTGAGAATGGGACAGGAGGCAAGAGAGAGAGAGAGAGATTTGGTTTGAGAATGGGACATGAGGCAAGAGAGAGAGATTGGGTTTGAGAATGGGACAGGAGGCAAGAGAGAGAGATTGGGTTTGAGAATGGGACAGGAGGCAAGAGAGAGAGATTGGGTTTGAGAATGGGACAGGAGGCAATAGAGAGTTTGGGTTTGAGAATGGGACAGGAGGCAAGAGAGAGATTGGGTTTGAGAATGGGACAGGAGGCAAGAGAGAGAGATTGGGTTTGAGAATGGGACAGGAGGCAAGAGAGAGTTTGGGTTTGAGAATGGGACAGGAGGCAAGAGAGAGAGATTGGTTTTGAGAATGGGACAGGAGGCAAGAGAGAGAGAGAGATTTGGTTTGAGAATGGGACATGAGGCAAGAGAGAGAGATTGGGTTTGAGAATGGGACAGGAGGCAAGAGAGAGAGATTGGGTTTGAGAATGGGACATGAGGCAAGAGAGAGTGATTGGGTTTGAGAATGGGACAGGAGGCAAGAGAGAGTTTGGGTTTGAGAATGGGACAGGAGGCAAGAGAGAGAGTTTGGGTTTGAGAATGGGACAGGAGGCAAGAGAGAGAGATTGGGTTTGAGAATGGGACAGGAGGCAAGAGAGAGAGATTGGGTTTGAGAATGGGACAGGAGGCAAGAGAGAGAGATTGGGTTTGAGAATGGGACAGGAGGCAAGAGAGAGAGATTGGGTTTGAGAATGGGACAGGAGGCAAGAGAGAGAGATTGGGTTTGAGAATGGGACGGGAGGCAAGAGAGAGAGATTGAGTTTGAGAATGGGACAGGAGGCAAGAGAGAGTGATTGGGTTTCAGAATGGGACAGGAGGCAAGAGAGAGAGATTGGGTTTGAGAATGGGACATGAGGCAAGAGAGAGTGATTGGGTTTGAGAATGGGACAGGAGGCAAGAGAGAGAGATTGGGTTTGAGAATGGGACATGAGGCAAGAGAGAGAGATTGGGTTTGAGAATGGGACAGGAGGCAAGAGAGAGAGATTGGGTTTGAGAATGGGACAGGAGGCAAGAGAGAGAGATTGGGTTTGAGAATGGGACAGGAGGCAAAAGAGAGAGAGTTTGGGTTTGAGAATGCGACAGGAGGCAAGAGAGAGAGATTGGGTTTGAGAATGGGACAGGAGGCAAGAGAGAGAGATTGGGTTTGAGAATGGGACAGGAGGCAAAAGAGAGATTGGGTTTGAGAATGGGACAGGAGGCAAGAGAGAGTTTGGGTTTGAGAATGGGACAGGAGGCAAGAGAGAGAGATTGGGTTTGAGAATGGCACAGGAGGCAAGAGAGAGAGATTGGGTTTGAGAATGGGACAGGAGGCAAGAGAGAGTTTGGGTTTGAGAATGGGACATGAGGCAAGAGAGAGATTGGGTTTGAGAATGGGACAGGAGGCAAGAGAGAGAGATTGGGTTTGAGAATGGGACAGGAGGCAAGAGAGAGAGATTGGGTTTGAGAATGAGACAGGAGGCAAGACAGAGATTGGGTTTGAGAATGGGACAGGAGGCAAGAGAGAGAGATTGGGTTTGAGAATGGGACGGGAGGCAAGAGAGAGAGATTGGGTTTGAGAATGGGACAGGAGGCAAGAGAGAGTTTGGGTTTGAGAATGGGACAGGAGGCAAGAGAGAGAGATTGGTTTTGAGAATGGGACAGGAGGCAAGAGAGAGAGAGAGATTTGGTTTGAGAATGGGACATGAGGCAAGAGAGAGAGATTGGGTTTGAGAATGGGACAGGAGGCAAGAGAGAGAGATTGGGTTTGAGAATGGGACATGAGGCAAGAGAGAGTGATTGGGTTTGAGAATGGGACAGGAGGCAAGAGAGAGTTTGGGTTTGAGAATGGGACAGGAGGCAAGAGAGAGAGTTTGGGTTTGAGAATGGGACAGGAGGCAAGAGAGAGAGATTGGGTTTGAGAATGGGACAGGAGGCAAGAGAGAGAGATTGGGTTTGAGAATGGGACAGGAGGCAAGAGAGAGAGATTGGGTTTGAGAATGGGACAGGAGGCAAGAGAGAGAGATTGGGTTTGAGAATGGGACAGGAGGCAAGAGAGAGAGATTGGGTTTGAGAATGGGACGGGAGGCAAGAGAGAGAGATTGAGTTTGAGAATGGGACAGGAGGCAAGAGAGAGTGATTGGGTTTCAGAATGGGACAGGAGGCAAGAGAGAGAGATTGGGTTTGAGAATGGGACATGAGGCAAGAGAGAGTGATTGGGTTTGAGAATGGGACAGGAGGCAAGAGAGAGAGATTGGGTTTGAGAATGGGACATGAGGCAAGAGAGAGAGATTGGGTTTGAGAATGGGACAGGAGGCAAGAGAGAGAGATTGGGTTTGAGAATGGGACAGGAGGCAAAAGAGAGAGAGTTTGGGTTTGAGAATGCGACAGGAGGCAAGAGAGAGAGATTGGGTTTGAGAATGGGACAGGAGGCAAGAGAGAGAGATTGGGTTTGAGAATGGGACAGGAGGCAAAAGAGAGATTGGGTTTGAGAATGGGACAGGAGGCAAGAGAGAGTTTGGGTTTGAGAATGGGACAGGAGGCAAGAGAGAGAGATTGGGTTTGAGAATGGCACAGGAGGCAAGAGAGAGAGATTGGGTTTGAGAATGGGACAGGAGGCAAGAGAGAGTTTGGGTTTGAGAATGGGACATGAGGCAAGAGAGAGATTGGGTTTGAGAATGGGACAGGAGGCAAGAGAGAGAGATTGGGTTTGAGAATGGGACAGGAGGCAAGAGAGAGAGATTGGGTTTGAGAATGAGACAGGAGGCAAGACAGAGATTGGGTTTGAGAATGGGACAGGAGGCAAGAGAGAGAGATTGGGTTTGAGAATGGGACGGGAGGCAAGAGAGAGAGATTGGGTTTGAGAATGGGACAGGAGGCAATAGAGAGTTTGGGTTTGAGAATGGGACAGGAGGCAAGAGAGAGAGATTGGGTTTGAGAATGGGACAGGAGGCAAGAGAGAGATTTGGTTTGAGAATGGGATAGGAGGCAAGAGAGAGAGATTGGGTTTGAGAATGGGACAGGAGGCAAAAGAGAGATTGGGTTTGAGAATGGGACAAGAGGCAATAGAGAGAGATTGGGTTTGAGAATGGGACATGAGGCAAGAGAGAGAGATTGGGTTTGAGAATGGGACAGGAGGCAAGAGAGAGAGATTGGGTTTGAGAATGGGACAGGAGGCAATAGAGAGTTTGGGTTTGAGAATGGGACAGGAGGCAAGAGAGAGATTGGGTTTGAGAATGGGACAGGAGGCAAGAGAGAGAGATTGGGTTTGAGAATGGGACAGGAGGCAAGAGAGAGTTTGGGTTTGAGAATGGGACAGGAGGCAAGAGAGAGAGATTGGTTTTGAGAATGGGACAGGAGGCAAGAGAGAGAGAGAGAGATTTGGTTTGAGAATGGGACATGAGGCAAGAGAGAGAGATTGGGTTTGAGAATGGGACAGGAGGCAAGAGAGAGAGATTGGGTTTGAGAATGGGACAGGAGGCAAGAGAGAGAGATTGGGTTTGAGAATGGGACAGGAGGCAATAGAGAGTTTGGGTTTGAGAATGGGACAGGAGGCAAGAGAGAGATTGGGTTTGAGAATGGGACAGGAGGCAAGAGAGAGAGATTGGGTTTGAGAATGGGACAGGAGGCAAGAGAGAGTTTGGGTTTGAGAATGGGACAGGAGGCAAGAGAGAGAGATTGGTTTTGAGAATGGGACAGGAGGCAAGAGAGAGAGAGAGATTTGGTTTGAGAATGGGACATGAGGCAAGAGAGAGAGATTGGGTTTGAGAATGGGACAGGAGGCAAGAGAGAGAGATTGGGTTTGAGAATGGGACATGAGGCAAGAGAGAGTGATTGGGTTTGAGAATGGGACAGGAGGCAAGAGAGAGTTTGGGTTTGAGAATGGGACAGGAGGCAAGAGAGAGAGATTGGGTTTGAGAATGGGACCGGAGGCAAGAGAGAGAGATTGGGTTTGAGAATGGGACATGAGGCAAAAGAGAGAGAGATTGGGTTTGAGAATGGGACAGGAGGCAAGAGAGAGAGATTGGGTTTGAGAATGGGACAGGAGGCAAGAGAGAGAGATTTGGTTTGAGAATGGGACAGGAGGCAAGAGAGAGAGATTGGGTTTGAGAATGGGACAGGAGGCAAGAGAGAGAGATTGGGTTTGAGAATGGGACAGGAGGCAAGAGAGAGAGATTGGGTTTGAGAATGGGACAGGAGGCAAGAGAGAGAGATTGGGTTTGAGAATGGGACAGGAGGCAAGAGAGAGATTGGGTTTGAGAATGGGACAGGAGGCAATAGAGAGAGATTGGGTTTGAGAATGGGTCAGGAGGCAAGAGAGAGAGAGATTTGGTTTGTGAATGGGACATGAGGCAATAGAGAGAGATTGGGTTTGAGAATGGGACAGGAGGCAAGAGAGAGAGATTTGGTTTGAGAATGGGACATGAGGCAAGAGAGAGAGATTGGGTTTGAGAATGGGACAGGAGGCAAGAGAGAGAGATTGGGTTTGAGAATGGGACAGGAGGCAAAAGAGAGAGAGATTTGGTTTGAGAATGGGACAGGAGGCAAAAGAGAGATTGGGTTTGAGAATGGGACAGGAGGCAAGAGAGAGAGATTGGGTTTGAGAATGGGACAGGAGGCAAGAGAGAGTTTGGGTTTGAGAATGGGACAGGAGGCAAGAGAGAGAGATTGGGTTTGAGAATGGGACAGGAGGCAAGAGAGAGAGATTGGGTTTGAGAATGGGACAGGAGGCAAGAGAGAGAGATTGGGTTTGAGAATGGGACAGGAGGCAAGAGAGAGAGATTGGGTTTGAGAATGGGACATGAGGCAAGAGAGAGAGATTGGGTTTGTGAATGGGACAGGAGGCAAGAGAGAGAGATTGGGTTTGAGAATGGGACAGGAGGCAAGAGAGAGAGATTGGGTTTGAGAATGGGACGGGAGGCAAGAGAGAGAGATTGGGTTTGAGAATGGGACAGGAGGCAATAGAGAGTTTGGGTTTGAGAATGGGACAGGAGGCAAGAGAGAGAGATTGGGTTTGAGAATGGGACAGGAGGCAAGAGAGAGTTTGGGTTTGAGAATGGGACAGGAGGCAAGAGAGAGAGATTGGTTTTGAGAATGGGACAGGAGGCAAGAGAGAGAGAGAGAGATTTGGTTTGAGAATGGGACATGAGGCAAGAGAGAGAGATTGGGTTTGAGAATGGGACAGGAGGCAAGAGAGAGAGATTGGGTTTGAGAATGGGACAGGAGGCAAGAGAGAGAGATTGGGTTTGAGAATGGGACAGGAGGCAATAGAGAGTTTGGGTTTGAGAATGGGACAGGAGGCAAGAGAGAGATTGGGTTTGAGAATGGGACAGGAGGCAAGAGAGAGAGATTGGGTTTGAGAATGGGACAGGAGGCAAGAGAGAGTTTGGGTTTGAGAATGGGACAGGAGGCAAGAGAGAGAGATTGGTTTTGAGAATGGGACAGGAGGCAAGAGAGAGAGAGAGATTTGGTTTGAGAATGGGACATGAGGCAAGAGAGAGAGATTGGGTTTGAGAATGGGACAGGAGGCAAGAGAGAGAGATTGGGTTTGAGAATGGGACATGAGGCAAGAGAGAGTGATTGGGTTTGAGAATGGGACAGGAGGCAAGAGAGAGTTTGGGTTTGAGAATGGGACAGGAGGCAAGAGAGAGAGTTTGGGTTTGAGAATGGGACAGGAGGCAAGAGAGAGAGATTGGGTTTGAGAATGGGACAGGAGGCAAGAGAGAGAGATTGGGTTTGAGAATGGGACAGGAGGCAAGAGAGAGAGATTGGGTTTGAGAATGGGACAGGAGGCAAGAGAGAGAGATTGGGTTTGAGAATGGGACAGGAGGCAAGAGAGAGAGATTGGGTTTGAGAATGGGACGGGAGGCAAGAGAGAGAGATTGAGTTTGAGAATGGGACAGGAGGCAAGAGAGAGTGATTGGGTTTCAGAATGGGACAGGAGGCAAGAGAGAGAGATTGGGTTTGAGAATGGGACATGAGGCAAGAGAGAGTGATTGGGTTTGAGAATGGGACAGGAGGCAAGAGAGAGAGATTGGGTTTGAGAATGGGACATGAGGCAAGAGAGAGAGATTGGGTTTGAGAATGGGACAGGAGGCAAGAGAGAGAGATTGGGTTTGAGAATGGGACAGGAGGCAAAAGAGAGAGAGTTTGGGTTTGAGAATGGGACAGGAGGCAAGAGAGAGAGATTGGGTTTGAGAATGGGACAGGAGGCAAGAGAGAGAGATTGGGTTTGAGAATGGGACAGGAGGCAAAAGAGAGATTGGGTTTGAGAATGGGACAGGAGGCAAGAGAGAGTTTGGGTTTGAGAATGGGACAGGAGGCAAGAGAGAGAGATTGGGTTTGAGAATGGCACAGGAGGCAAGAGAGAGAGATTGGGTTTGAGAATGGGACAGGAGGCAAGAGAGAGTTTGGGTTTGAGAATGGGACATGAGGCAAGAGAGAGATTGGGTTTGAGAATGGGACAGGAGGCAAGAGAGAGAGATTGGGTTTGAGAATGGGACAGGAGGCAAGAGAGAGAGATTGGGTTTGAGAATGAGACAGGAGGCAAGACAGAGAGATTGGGTTTGAGAATGGGACAGGAGGCAAGAGAGAGAGATTGGGTTTGAGAATGGGACGGGAGGCAAGAGAGAGAGATTGGGTTTGAGAATGGGACAGGAGGCAATAGAGAGTTTGGGTTTGAGAATGGGACAGGAGGCAAGAGAGAGAGATTGGGTTTGAGAATGGGACAGGAGGCAAGAGAGAGATTTGGTTTGAGAATGGGATAGGAGGCAAGAGAGAGAGATTGGGTTTGAGAATGGGACAGGAGGCAAAAGAGAGATTGGGTTTGAGAATGGGACAAGAGGCAATAGAGAGAGATTGGGTTTGAGAATGGGACATGAGGCAAGAGAGAGAGATTGGGTTTGAGAATGGGACAGGAGGCAAGAGAGAGAGATTGGGTTTGAGAATGGGACAGGAGGCAATAGAGAGTTTGGGTTTGAGAATGGGACAGGAGGCAAGAGAGAGATTGGGTTTGAGAATGGGACAGGAGGCAAGAGAGAGAGATTGGGTTTGAGAATGGGACAGGAGGCAAGAGAGAGTTTGGGTTTGAGAATGGGACAGGAGGCAAGAGAGAGAGATTGGTTTTGAGAATGGGACAGGAGGCAAGAGAGAGAGAGAGAGATTTGGTTTGAGAATGGGACATGAGGCAAGAGAGAGAGATTGGGTTTGAGAATGGGACAGGAGGCAAGAGAGAGAGATTGGGTTTGAGAATGGGACAGGAGGCAAGAGAGAGAGATTGGGTTTGAGAATGGGACAGGAGGCAATAGAGAGTTTGGGTTTGAGAATGGGACAGGAGGCAAGAGAGAGTTTGGGTTTGAGAATGGGACAGGAGGCAAGAGAGAGAGATTGGGTTTGAGAATGGGACAGGAGGCAAGAGAGAGTTTGGGTTTGAGAATGGGACAGGAGGCAAGAGAGAGAGATTGGTTTTGAGAATGGGACAGGAGGCAAGAGAGAGAGAGAGATTTGGTTTGAGAATGGGACATGAGGCAAGAGAGAGAGATTGGGTTTGAGAATGGGACAGGAGGCAAGACAGAGAGATTGGGTTTGAGAATGGGACATGAGGCAAGAGAGAGTGATTGGGTTTGAGAATGGGACAGGAGGCAAGAGAGAGTTTGGGTTTGAGAATGGGACAGGAGGCAAGAGAGAGAGATTGGGTTTGAGAATGGGACCGGAGGCAAGAGAGAGAGATTGGGTTTGAGAATGGGACATGAGGCAAAAGAGAGAGAGATTGGGTTTGAGAATGGGACAGGAGGCAAGAGAGAGAGATTGGGTTTGAGAATGGGACAGGAGGCAAGAGAGAGAGATTTGGTTTGAGAATGGGACAGGAGGCAAGAGAGAGAGATTGGGTTTGAGAATGGGACAGGAGGCAAGAGAGAGAGATTGGGTTTGAGAATGGGACAGGAGGCAAGAGAGAGAGATTGGGTTTGAGAATGGGACAGGAGGCAAGAGAGAGAGATTGGGTTTGAGAATGGGACAGGAGGCAAGAGAGAGATTGGGTTTGAGAATGGGACAGGAGGCAATAGAGAGAGATTGGGTTTGAGAATGGGTCAGGAGGCAAGAGAGAGAGAGATTTGGTTTGTGAATGGGACATGAGGCAATAGAGAGAGATTGGGTTTGAGAATGGGACAGGAGGCAAGAGAGAGAGATTGGGTTTGAGAATGGGACAGGAGGCAATAGAGAGTTTGGGTTTGAGAATGGGACAGGAGGCAAGAGAGAGATTGGGTTTGAGAATGGGACAGGAGGCAAGAGAGAGAGATTGGGTTTGAGAATGGGACAGGAGGCAAGAGAGAGTTTGGGTTTGAGAATGGGACAGGAGGCAAGAGAGAGAGATTGGTTTTGAGAATGGGACAGGAGGCAAGAGAGAGAGAGAGATTTGGTTTGAGAATGGGACATGAGGCAAGAGAGAGAGATTGGGTTTGAGAATGGGACAGGAGGCAAGAGAGAGAGATTGGGTTTGAGAATGGGACATGAGGCAAGAGAGAGTGATTGGGTTTGAGAATGGGACAGGAGGCAAGAGAGAGTTTGGGTTTGAGAATGGGACAGGAGGCAAGAGAGAGAGATTGGGTTTGAGAATGGGACCGGAGGCAAGAGAGAGAGATTGGGTTTGAGAATGGGACATGAGGCAAAAGAGAGAGAGATTGGGTTTGAGAATGGGACAGGAGGCAAGAGAGAGAGATTGGGTTTGAGAATGGGACAGGAGGCAAGAGAGAGAGATTTGGTTTGAGAATGGGACAGGAGGCAAGAGAGAGAGATTGGGTTTGAGAATGGGACAGGAGGCAAGAGAGAGAGATTGGGTTTGAGAATGGGACAGGAGGCAAGAGAGAGAGATTGGGTTTGAGAATGGGACAGGAGGCAAGAGAGAGAGATTGGGTTTGAGAATGGGACAGGAGGCAAGAGAGAGATTGGGTTTGAGAATGGGACAGGAGGCAATAGAGAGAGATTGGGTTTGAGAATGGGTCAGGAGGCAAGAGAGAGAGAGATTTGGTTTGTGAATGGGACATGAGGCAATAGAGAGAGATTGGGTTTGAGAATGGGACAGGAGGCAAGAGAGAGAGATTTGGTTTGAGAATGGGACATGAGGCAAGAGAGAGAGATTGGGTTTGAGAATGGGACAGGAGGCAAGAGAGAGAGATTGGGTTTGAGAATGGGACAGGAGGCAAAAGAGAGAGAGATTTGGTTTGAGAATGGGACAGGAGGCAAAAGAGAGATTGGGTTTGAGAATGGGACAGGAGGCAAGAGAGAGAGATTGGGTTTGAGAATGGGACAGGAGGCAAGAGAGAGTTTGGGTTTGAGAATGGGACAGGAGGCAAGAGAGAGAGATTGGGTTTGAGAATGGGACAGGAGGCAAGAGAGAGAGATTGGGTTTGAGAATGGGACAGGAGGCAAGAGAGAGAGATTGGGTTTGAGAATGGGACAGGAGGCAAGAGAGAGAGATTGGGTTTGAGAATGGGACATGAGGCAAGAGAGAGAGATTGGGTTTGTGAATGGGACAGGAGGCAAGAGAGAGAGATTGGGTTTGAGAATGGGACAGGAGGCAAGAGAGAGAGATTGGGTTTGAGAATGGGACGGGAGGCAAGAGAGAGAGATTGGGTTTGAGAATGGGACAGGAGGCAATAGAGAGTTTGGGTTTGAGAATGGGACAGGAGGCAAGAGAGAGAGATTGGGTTTGAGAATGGGACAGGAGGCAAGAGAGAGTTTGGGTTTGAGAATGGGACAGGAGGCAAGAGAGAGAGATTGGTTTTGAGAATGGGACAGGAGGCAAGAGAGAGAGAGAGAGATTTGGTTTGAGAATGGGACATGAGGCAAGAGAGAGAGATTGGGTTTGAGAATGGGACAGGAGGCAAGAGAGAGAGATTGGGTTTGAGAATGGGACAGGAGGCAAGAGAGAGAGATTGGGTTTGAGAATGGGACAGGAGGCAATAGAGAGTTTGGGTTTGAGAATGGGACAGGAGGCAAGAGAGAGATTGGGTTTGAGAATGGGACAGGAGGCAAGAGAGAGAGATTGGGTTTGAGAATGGGACAGGAGGCAAGAGAGAGTTTGGGTTTGAGAATGGGACAGGAGGCAAGAGAGAGAGATTGGTTTTGAGAATGGGACAGGAGGCAAGAGAGAGAGAGAGATTTGGTTTGAGAATGGGACATGAGGCAAGAGAGAGAGATTGGGTTTGAGAATGGGACAGGAGGCAAGAGAGAGAGATTGGGTTTGAGAATGGGACATGAGGCAAGAGAGAGTGATTGGGTTTGAGAATGGGACAGGAGGCAAGAGAGAGTTTGGGTTTGAGAATGGGACAGGAGGCAAGAGAGAGAGTTTGGGTTTGAGAATGGGACAGGAGGCAAGAGAGAGAGATTGGGTTTGAGAATGGGACAGGAGGCAAGAGAGAGAGATTGGGTTTGAGAATGGGACAGGAGGCAAGAGAGAGAGATTGGGTTTGAGAATGGGACAGGAGGCAAGAGAGAGAGATTGGGTTTGAGAATGGGACAGGAGGCAAGAGAGAGAGATTGGGTTTGAGAATGGGACGGGAGGCAAGAGAGAGAGATTGAGTTTGAGAATGGGACAGGAGGCAAGAGAGAGTGATTGGGTTTCAGAATGGGACAGGAGGCAAGAGAGAGAGATTGGGTTTGAGAATGGGACATGAGGCAAGAGAGAGTGATTGGGTTTGAGAATGGGACAGGAGGCAAGAGAGAGAGATTGGGTTTGAGAATGGGACATGAGGCAAGAGAGAGAGATTGGGTTTGAGAATGGGACAGGAGGCAAGAGAGAGAGATTGGGTTTGAGAATGGGACAGGAGGCAAAAGAGAGAGAGTTTGGGTTTGAGAATGGGACAGGAGGCAAGAGAGAGAGATTGGGTTTGAGAATGGGACAGGAGGCAAGAGAGAGAGATTGGGTTTGAGAATGGGACAGGAGGCAAAAGAGAGATTGGGTTTGAGAATGGGACAGGAGGCAAGAGAGAGTTTGGGTTTGAGAATGGGACAGGAGGCAAGAGAGAGAGATTGGGTTTGAGAATGGCACAGGAGGCAAGAGAGAGAGATTGGGTTTGAGAATGGGACAGGAGGCAAGAGAGAGTTTGGGTTTGAGAATGGGACATGAGGCAAGAGAGAGATTGGGTTTGAGAATGGGACAGGAGGCAAGAGAGAGAGATTGGGTTTGAGAATGGGACAGGAGGCAAGAGAGAGAGATTGGGTTTGAGAATGAGACAGGAGGCAAGACAGAGAGATTGGGTTTGAGAATGGGACAGGAGGCAAGAGAGAGAGATTGGGTTTGAGAATGGGACGGGAGGCAAGAGAGAGAGATTGGGTTTGAGAATGGGACAGGAGGCAATAGAGAGTTTGGGTTTGAGAATGGGACAGGAGGCAAGAGAGAGAGATTGGGTTTGAGAATGGGACAGGAGGCAAGAGAGAGATTTGGTTTGAGAATGGGATAGGAGGCAAGAGAGAGAGATTGGGTTTGAGAATGGGACAGGAGGCAAAAGAGAGATTGGGTTTGAGAATGGGACAAGAGGCAATAGAGAGAGATTGGGTTTGAGAATGGGACATGAGGCAAGAGAGAGAGATTGGGTTTGAGAATGGGACAGGAGGCAAGAGAGAGAGATTGGGTTTGAGAATGGGACAGGAGGCAATAGAGAGTTTGGGTTTGAGAATGGGACAGGAGGCAAGAGAGAGATTGGGTTTGAGAATGGGACAGGAGGCAAGAGAGAGAGATTGGGTTTGAGAATGGGACAGGAGGCAAGAGAGAGTTTGGGTTTGAGAATGGGACAGGAGGCAAGAGAGAGAGATTGGTTTTGAGAATGGGACAGGAGGCAAGAGAGAGAGAGAGAGATTTGGTTTGAGAATGGGACATGAGGCAAGAGAGAGAGATTGGGTTTGAGAATGGGACAGGAGGCAAGAGAGAGAGATTGGGTTTGAGAATGGGACAGGAGGCAAGAGAGAGAGATTGGGTTTGAGAATGGGACAGGAGGCAATAGAGAGTTTGGGTTTGAGAATGGGACAGGAGGCAAGAGAGAGTTTGGGTTTGAGAATGGGACAGGAGGCAAGAGAGAGAGATTGGGTTTGAGAATGGGACAGGAGGCAAGAGAGAGTTTGGGTTTGAGAATGGGACAGGAGGCAAGAGAGAGAGATTGGTTTTGAGAATGGGACAGGAGGCAAGAGAGAGAGAGAGATTTGGTTTGAGAATGGGACATGAGGCAAGAGAGAGAGATTGGGTTTGAGAATGGGACAGGAGGCAAGACAGAGAGATTGGGTTTGAGAATGGGACATGAGGCAAGAGAGAGTGATTGGGTTTGAGAATGGGACAGGAGGCAAGAGAGAGTTTGGGTTTGAGAATGGGACAGGAGGCAAGAGAGAGAGATTGGGTTTGAGAATGGGACCGGAGGCAAGAGAGAGAGATTGGGTTTGAGAATGGGACATGAGGCAAAAGAGAGAGAGATTGGGTTTGAGAATGGGACAGGAGGCAAGAGAGAGAGATTGGGTTTGAGAATGGGACAGGAGGCAAGAGAGAGAGATTTGGTTTGAGAATGGGACAGGAGGCAAGAGAGAGAGATTGGGTTTGAGAATGGGACAGGAGGCAAGAGAGAGAGATTGGGTTTGAGAATGGGACAGGAGGCAAGAGAGAGAGATTGGGTTTGAGAATGGGACAGGAGGCAAGAGAGAGAGATTGGGTTTGAGAATGGGACAGGAGGCAAGAGAGAGATTGGGTTTGAGAATGGGACAGGAGGCAATAGAGAGAGATTGGGTTTGAGAATGGGTCAGGAGGCAAGAGAGAGAGAGATTTGGTTTGTGAATGGGACATGAGGCAATAGAGAGAGATTGGGTTTGAGAATGGGACAGGAGGCAAGAGAGAGAGATTTGGTTTGAGAATGGGACATGAGGCAAGAGAGAGAGATTGGGTTTGAGAATGGGACAGGAGGCAAGAGAGAGAGATTGGGTTTGAGAATGGGACAGGAGGCAAAAGAGAGAGAGATTTGGTTTGAGAATGGGACAGGAGGC
This sequence comes from Synaphobranchus kaupii, assembly GCA_029718625.1. Taxonomy (NCBI): domain Eukaryota; kingdom Metazoa; phylum Chordata; class Actinopteri; order Anguilliformes; family Synaphobranchidae; genus Synaphobranchus; species Synaphobranchus kaupii. Next base: position 8,247,865 of record CM056389.1, read on the forward strand.
AAAAGAGAGATTGGGTTTGAGAATGGGACAGGAGGCAAGAGAGAGAGATTGGGTTTGAGAATGGGACAGGAGGCAAGAGAGAGTTTGGGTTTGAGAATGGGACAGGAGGCAAGAGAGAGAGATTGGGTTTGAGAATGGGACAGGAGGCAAGAGAGAGAGATTGGGTTTGAGAATGGGACAGGAGGCAAGAGAGAGAGATTGGGTTTGAGAATGGGACAGGAGGCAAGAGAGAGAGATTGGGTTTGAGAATGGGACATGAGGCAAGAGAGAGAGATTGGGTTTGTGAATGGGACAGGAGGCAAGAGAGAGAGATTGGGTTTGAGAATGGGACAGGAGGCAAGAGAGAGATTGAGTTTGAGAATGGGACATGAGGCAAGAGAGAGAGATTGGGTTTGAGAATGGGACAGGAGGCAAGAGAGAGAGATTGGGTTTGAGAATGGGACAGGAGGCAAGAGAGAGATTGAGTTTGAGAATGGGACATGAGGCAAGAGAGAGAGATTGGGTTTGAGAATGGGACATGAGGCAAGAGAGAGAGATTGGGTTTGAGAATGGGACAGGAGGGAAGAGAGAGAGATTGGGTTTGAGAATGGGACAGGAGGGAAGAGAGAGATTGGGTTTGAGAATGGGACAGGAGGCAAGAGAGAGATTGGGTTTGAGAATGGGACAGGAGGCAAAAGAGAGAGATTGGGTTTGAGAATGGGACAGGAGGCAAGAGAGAGTTTGGGTTTGAGAATGGGACAGGAGGCAAGAGAGAGGGATTGGGTTTGAGAATGGGACAGGAGGCAAGAGAGAGATTGGGTTTGAGAATGGGACAGGAGGCAAGAGAGAGAGATTGGGTTTGAGAATGGGACAGGAGGCAAGAGAGAGAGATTGGGTTTCAGAATGGGACAGGAGGCAAGAGAGAGAGAGGAAGGGGTCATCAAGTGTATGAAAGGGAAGGCATCAAATAACAAAAGACCACCACCCCCTCTTCTCCAATTTTCTCATGTCTTTAACTAAACTACCCATCCTAAATTGCCCCCTCCTCCCCCGCATCTCCAAAATAAAAAAAATAAAAAAGACGCTGGTCATGCCTTAAGGAAGAGTATGACTGCTCCCAAAACCTAAGAACACCATATCCTATAATAGGCTAATGAATAAACTTGTGATTGTGACTAAATAAATACATAAATCTAAATGCTATTTCAATGTTGAACTGACCAGTAAAAACATGACTTACTTTTCTATTTAACTGCTTGCCGATATATTTTGGTGGTTTTCAGTTAAACCTTTTGTTTTAAAAAAATTGATTTGTGCATTAAGGATGCCGTCGACAGACCACTGCAAAGTTGTGTCCATAAAATATGAACAATTAACTTATGTCTGTTGCTAGACATCTCCACAGATAGAGCCAGAGGAGAAGGTAAGGTGCCTGGGATATAGATAGCTCATTGGCTCAATATGTATCAGTGCTAGATTGGTAACTTGTATCAAATCAGCGTACAATGCATAACGTCAGCGTATAATCTGCTATTTTTGGATGACGTCGAGCGATATCTCCAACTGTTTCAACCACCAGTGCGACCTGTGTGTCCTGTGCAGTGGGGTAGCCTTGGTGAGTAGCTAGGACGAGAAAGTCGTTGAGTAGGTGAACATTTTTCAAATTGCAGTAGACTCTATACTTGAAACACCTGGATGACACACTTCCGGGGTTTCGCTGAGTACATTCGGGAGCACACTTCAAGAAGTACACAAACATTTTGGTCGCATAAATATGATGTGGAGCTTTGTTTTTAAAAAATGAGGCGCAGCTTCTCTGGCATTTTCCTTCAAACACAAAAACAACACGTGACATGGCAGCGCAAGCGTGGGGCGCAGGGTTGCCAGATCTTGCACGACTTTCCAGCCAAATTGCAACTAAAAACTAGCCCAAAATATATTTTTAACTGAATTTTAAATAGAAATAATAATATTTTTACTTTTTAAAATAAGTGCGTGCTTCACGACTTTTCATTTTTACCTGTGATTGCACTTTGAAAGTATCCCAATTTATCTGTAAAATCACGGACATGGCAACACTGGTGGGACGTCTTATGACCTGCTTACGACACTTCCACAGTACGGTTGGAAAATAGTATGGCGGATATTTTTAGTGGACTGCTAAACAGTGCACATTAAACAGCACACTTCTGCCAGTCCACTGTACGCAGGAGACAGGGCGCAGTAGATAGGGCTTTGTTTCAGACACAGTGCAGACGGCAGAGCGATGTCTTTCGAACGTGGCCATTGCAACTTGTTGCTCTTCTTTGTTGTTGCAGTCGACCAGTGCCGGCACTACATTCGTAGGTAACGTAAAGTATCGTTCCACCACCGTACTTCTCCATATATTCTACTTCCACAGAGAATATAGGTCAGCACAAAGTAAAGGATTCAACGATAGTTTGACTTCAAAAATGATGGTATAAACACTCAAATTAACCCCAATATACTGTCGTCATATTTTATTTGCTTTGGGTGCACTGTGGAGTGTTTAAGTGCTTTTGATAGTGGATGCTACCGGTTACCATAGAGTTGCGCTAGCATTAGCAATGTGTGTATGTCCACAAGAAGGACAGCATGGAATCAGCTGAAAATGGTCTCCATCAATCAACAACAGCATGGGTAAGTCGTAAATGAGACATTATGTCCAGAATTCCGAACTAACCCTTTAAATCTCTGGCCAATCAGTGATGTTAATCAGTCTATTAACTATTACATAGAAAAGACAACCAGCAGAAGCACTGGGCTTGAGGGCCAGATTTGTGTATCCCTGCCCTACACACTAGCCCTGGGTCCTCAATCTCATCCAGATAGTGCCGGTGTGGGTGCAGGCTTTTGGGCCAACCTAGAAGTTACACACCTGATTCTACAAATCAAGGCCCTTAGCAAAGATTGTAGTGGTTTATCAGTAGAATCAGGTGTGTAACTGCTTAGTTGGAACAAAAGCCTGTACCCACACCAGCCCTTTCTAGAGATTGAGCATCCCAGCGCTAGCCAATTAAAATAAGATATAAACAACATGTGACATGTGTCCATCGTCATGGAAGTGTCCAAGTAATAAAAAATACATTAGTGCTTCTTACGTTAAAATGCGTATGTCATGTAGAACAATACGACTATTCAATTGCCAGAAATATGTTCATTAAACCAGATTACATATACCTTCAATCAAGAAAATGGCACAAAAAATAAGTAAATAAAATGGCAAAAGATTTTAGATTTTAAGTAGAAGGACATCTGGCAACCCAGAGTGCAAGCGCCCTGAAGCACTAAACCTCCTCAAATCAATTCAGCCTCATCAAATCAATTCAGCCTCCTCAACCCAACCTCCTCAACTCAACCCAATCTCCCCAACTCAATTCAACCCAGGTTCCTCAACTCAACACAGCCTCCTCAACTCAACCCAGCCTCCTCAACCCAACCTCCACAACTCAACCCAGTATCCTCAACTCAATCAGCTCTTCAAACCAGGTTCAGCTTCAAACCAGGTTGCCTGGTGTTTCACTCAGAAGAAAGTAGCAGCCTAACTAACTAAACCACAGTGATGGCTGAAATGAACAAGATTCTGCACAGATGGTCGCTAAATTCACAAATGGAACCATCAACTCTTAGGCCTCGTGGCTTATTGTATGTCGCTTTGGATAAAAGCATCTGCCAAATGATTGTAATGTAATGTAATGAATAAATTTATTTTGCATCAGGAAATTTGCTACGATCCACAACTATTTTAGGTGTAAATTTGTCTTTTTAAATAGTTTATTTAAAATGGTTCCTTAAAAATAATTTTCAACAACCATCATATCATGCTATAAATAATATATCCAAGGATGGATGCATTTAATAAAAGCAAGATTGAGGTAGCTCGGAACTGCTATCACGCATATCCACATGGCTAGAGGATGTTGGGCAGGATGTAAGGCAGCTTCAAAATTAATTTAGTATTAGCTTCTTGTTTTATCTGGTGAATGGTGTGCATGTTTGCGTGACAAAGTTCTTTTCCAAGCATGTATGGATCTATTAATAAGTGCTTTTAAGCTTGTGTCTGAGTGAATATGCAACTTTGTTACTGTGAATATGTGTGTGTGTGTGTGTGTGTGTGTGTGTGTGTGTGTGTGTGTTATTGTGACCATACTAGTGTGTTATAGTTTGAGTTAGTGGGGATATGTGAGTGTGTGTATGTGCTAGTGGGGATTTGTTTGTGTGTGTGTGTGTGTGTGTGTGTGTGTGTGTGTGTGTGTGTGTAAGTTGGAGTATGTGAGTGTGTGTGTTGTATGGTTTATGTGTATTGTGTTAGTGTTAGTGTGTGTGTGTACGTGTTAGTGGGAATACGTACGTGAGTGTGTTTGTGTGTGTTTTTTTTGTTTGTTTGGTAGATAAATCACTTTAAGAGCAACCTATAAGGTCATAATTACACACAACAAATCTGTAATAATAGTAAAATAGCACTAGCTAGTGTTGTAGTCGAGACCACCTAAACCGAGACCGAGTCAAGACCAAGACCAGAGCGCATCGAGTCCGAGTCAAGACCAAGACTGAGGGGGGGCGAGACCAAGATCAAGACCGAGACCAGACCAATGCGAGTCCAATTCAAGACCATGCCTGTAATTGTGTTGGTCTACCATCATAGTGATGGCTCAACATTTACACCATTTCACTCCTAAAATTCAAAACACAGAAATAATTATTTAGGAATTTTAATAAAGAAAGCATTATTTTTGTGAAAATACTGATGTACAGTACACATCAGAAGTGAGTACACCCCTGTGCAATATCACTTAAATGTCAAATGATTCAAAATTGTATCACCTCTCAATAATTGCATTATTTCTATGTTGACAAGTAGAGTGTTTCCTCTTATGAACATATATAGAGGACAGAGGTTCAAGAGAGGATAGAGGTCAGGATAAACAGAAGTTAGACAGAGGGTAAATATGCTAGAGGGGATTGATAGAGGAAATACAGGAGAGAGAAAAAATATAGGATTCAGAGGGAAAAAGAAGCAGAGATACAGAGGGAGAGGGAGGGAGAAAGTGATAGGGGAGATGGAGGGAGAAAGAGATAGGGGAGATGGAGGGAGAAATATAGGGAGGAGGGAGATAGAGGGAGGGAAAAATATAGAGACGGACAGACTGATCATATTGCAATCACACTAAATAAAATATGTATATTGCAGGACCCCCTCCACAATCTCCCTACGGCTCTCAAATAATTGTGAAACTTCAGTTGCAGTCATTTAGCAGGTGCACTAAACCTGTATGTAGTGTCATTTAGCAGGTGCACTAAACCTGTATGTAGTGTCATTTAGCAGGTGCAGTCATTTAGCAGAGCAGTCAATGCAGTCTAGTTACAGGAGGTGGGTTTCTTTGCTAGTAGGCATTGCACTGCTACAAAGGATCAATAATTTGTGTTGGTTTTGCTATATGGGTCAATGACATGACGTGATTTTTTTGTTGTTTGAGTGCTTCTCTGTGCATGTATGAATGTGTGCATGTGCATGGTATTGCTTACGTGTCTGCATGTGTCCAAATTCATTACTTTCCTAAAAACAATAATTAAAAAAAACATGTTATATATCAAATTGCACTACAATATCTCCTTTATGAGAAACCCTTCTCATTTTATTGAAATTCAATTTATTTTTCGAATTTTGGTGTTCTAATGTCCCAAAATGTCAGGTGGTGCAACCGTCTGAACATACATGTAAGAAACCGATGCAACAGGATGTGACATCACACAGAAGACCCCACATAACCCCTGTCATGAAGTAACAAGGTTAATAACTCAAAATATTACATAATTTGACGTTTTTGAGTAATGGTGAGGTTGGTTCAACTTCCCATGTCAGGTGGTATGACCCCTGGAAAACTATGAAAATTAGTTTTTATTCAGAAAATGTGTATTTGATTGAAAAAATATATGTATAACCTTGAGTTCAAGGACAAAAATGTATATAGGTGACCAAGTTAATTCCTGTTAGATTTGAATTGAGTTTGAAAAGTCAGGTGGTGTGACCAATATGTCAGGTGGCGCGACTAGAATTACAGTTAAACCAATTGAAAAAAGTGATGTTAATTAATGTGTTTGAAGATATTAAATACATTTTCTTAAATATATACATCTTTCTGTATGATATTAAGTTGTTTAAAGGTGAAAAGGTCCTACTATTCAAGAATATAGGACTATATAACCAAAATTGATACTCAAAGTTGCATATTGTACCTTTTAAGTTATTTTTTAATTCATTTTTGTAGATGCCATTATCAAGCAAAGAAAAAACAGCACGGCATATAGATAGTTAAAAAAAATATCCAGTTGCATTTCATTATTGAAATGTGTTCCTTGAGACTTCGGGCTCTATTTTCAAACCGGCGCAAACCAGCGCAAGGGGACGGTATAGTCAAACGCAAGCTTGTTGACAGCATCAACGTCTTAAAACTGGCGCTATGGCGTTTCTCAGCAATACCGCTAGGATCAACAAATTCTCAACATAACATCCTTTCGCTTGCGCTGCAGTGGGATGGGTGGTGCTGTCTGGGGCGTGTTCTAAAATACTTTTGGCGCAGTGACAATTTGAACCAACGAAAACCCATTGCGTTATGATCAGCTGGAACCACCTCTTAGCGGCAACGCAATAGACTCTGGCAATTTGGCAACTTATTAGTCATGTAGTTCTATGTAGTGTCTATAGGTGATGCCAACATTACACTTCCATTTAATGAACAAATAGCCTATAATTATTATTATTAATTAATTTTAATTTAAACTACTAGAATAAAACAGGACAGCTTACAAGAAACGTGCGATCATGTAGGCCAATAGCCTATAATATATAAATTACACATTGGCACAGTTGAATCATAAGCCTACCACTACACAATACACAGAAAGGATATACTTTCAGCGGGTGTCCGTCCTCAACTATACGGACAATGAATGCAGTAAAAAGTCAAAACTCGCATTTTTTCTCAAGTGTGGGTTCCGCGGGGTGCTTGGTGCTATCGACTGCACGCACATACAAATCCGCGCACCACCCGAGCATGCAATAGTTTTCGTCAATCGCAAAGGAACACATTCCATCAATGTCCAGGTGACATGCGACAAAATGAGCTTGCCCCACCTGCACCAGTGGTCGCGGTCCCCATCACAGCCAGAGCAAAGAGAAATCAACTGGCTGAGCGGTTTAATAGGGCTAGATAAATGGTAAGTATCGGATCAGCTTTTAAAATGAACATTTCAATGCATGTTCCCACGTAGAATCATACACACATCCAAGTTGACGGTCCAGTGCATTTGGGTTGCTCATTATGAAATTGCATGGAGCGATTGTGTTCCAACTGGCTTTTTTTTAAAGCATGAGAACAACAATTTGATTGGCTACCATAGAGACACACCTTGGACATTTAAACCCAGCCTTTTAGCAATACCGCCATAAGGTGCGCCAAGATTGCCGTCATGAAATTACCAAATTTCTCGCCGACACACCCTCAGAACGATACCGCCAAGCGCTTACTCTTGCGTTCACCATTGCGTTTGGTTTATTAAACTAGAGCCCTTCATGTTTCAGTTTTATTTTTTAAGCATTGATCAAATGTTACATTACCACTGTTGCTGGCCTGAATTAAATGTAATTGTATGATTAAGTTCCAGTATAAAATGCTCAGGTTTCAAATAAAAGCCAAATGAAACCAGAGTAAAATGCATTTACATATCCTTCTTTTTATTTAGTTAATTTCAATCGTTATTGAGCACAATGTCAGGTGGCGCGACTGGTCATGGTCAGGTTGTGCGACCAGCAAATTTACATTTAAATGTATCCATTCCCATTGCAGTCTGCAAAATTAAATCAGAAATATAACTGAAAATCTTTAAATAATGTATACAAATAATTTTTACTGTTAGAATTTTTGTTTTCTTTCTCTCTATGGAAAATAATGTGTTTGAAAACAAAAAGAAGTGGCTGTTTCTATAAATGGAATAAAACTGCCATAAATAAAGAAATTAAAGTGGAATTTACCATGTAATGTGTATTTTACACACTACAATGATTCATATTTGCAGGTTTTCAGTGGTGGTAAATACATTAAAAGTGTATTATTCAAAATTCATATACAGTATGGTCGCGCAACCTGACATTTCTGGGTGGTAAAATCTGAAATCTTTTTGTATCTATTTATATCAACTTAAAAGCTATGAAACAAATATAAATACACAGGATACAGTCTTGTGGAATTAAGAATGTATTTAAAATCCATTTTGGTCAGTATTTTTATTTTTTTCATTTTGAAAACCTTATTTGTCATTGACCCATATGCAAATGCAGGTTGGCATCCTTAAAGTGCCTGCTTGTTTACCATTTCAATTATAGAGCTATACTTGTACAGATATGACTGTGGCAGTCCCTATGTTGGTTAACTAACCTTTTGAAACAATAAGAGAAAATACCATGTAGCTCATTCAAGTATGACAAAATAGTCTTTATGGATTGTGTAAAACTAAGAATTTCGCCCATTTTCAGATGGTGGTAGCCTACACTTCCTGTTTAAAAACATTTCTTCAAAAAGCAGCGAAGTTGAAGTCAGATTTTATAGATTATAACATTGAGGGTATGAGTACTGATTACATTTTAAAAGAGACACCCAAAATCAAACACAATGGATTACCTACAAAAGTCAACATCAATAATCACCAGTGACGAGAATGAAAAATGAATTACTCTCAATTTAATGAAACTTCAGCCTATGCTGCATTTCGACGCAATTTGAATCTGTAACATTCAGACTTAACGTTAAATTTAACGTTTAAATTTAAAAAAATGCGGCCAGATTAAACGTTGTCTTTGGATATCACAATATGCACAAACGCTAATACTCTTATCTCGCTGAAATCTTGACGGATTTACAAACGGTTTGGTTTCTTACAAACGTTATTAACGTGGTTATAATTCTGGATGCTTGAACACTATTTTTTAAAACATAACATAATTATTCATAAGTATGTTTGTTTGGGATTTCGCTTCAGAAGTGACGTCACGTTTGTGCAGATCATTGTGATTGGTTGGAATACTGTTTATTTTGGTTTTGAGTAGTTGGTAGTACCATTTGTTTTTGTGTACGATCTCGGAGCATAGGCTGCCTACAGAGACGCGGTTTTTTGACGGCCTGCTTATGGGGCGGGCAGCTAGCGGATCGTGAGGAAAAATCAGATGAATGTGATCATTTATGTTTCCACCCAAAATCGCTGATACAACCTTTAATGGAATAGTCATAGTATAGTAATATAACGATTAGGTTCATGTAAAATTTACTTACATTTGATATGATTGGTAAACCGTGGGTAAAGTGGTGTTTGCTTAGCTAGTTACCTTTTACCTCATGATCAGGTAACCTAACGCAGATCACAGGTTTATTGAATTTGGCGAACATCCTTGACCGAAAACATAACATATAGATAAACAGTGCGCGAAATGCCACAAAATGCCGTTGAAAAGGCCTCCAAGACGCGTTTCCAACACAATTTAGCCATCCATGGACGACTGTTGTTCACTTGGGATGAAAAAGAAAATGGAAAATTATAGTGGCCTAATTATGTATATTTATAAGAATCTGGTTTATATAGGTTAATACTTACTGAACAATAATGTTCGCGCCTTCTCACACTAAGGCCTAGTACATACTCTACACAAGGAACATGAACGCCAACGCAGATTCGGGACATACGCGAGCTCTTTGCTTACATACTATACGCGCGTTTACCGGCTTCTTTTTGCCCTGTCCGCTAGTTGGCAGCCTAGGCTAATCTGGTTGGAGCGAGTAACCTTAAACCGGAAATTATTACTTCTTTGTGTGTAGTCTGCAATTCTGCAGTTATTGAACAGTATTTACGTTTAGCACCTCTAACGGAAACGCGTGGAATTGCACCACACGTTTGTGTCGCGTTACAAAATTTGGACTGCACATTTTGCTACGCAAGAACGCGAGAAACGCCCCCTGCGTTGCTCTTAGCGTCGTTGGGCGCGTTCCTTGCGTAGAGTATGCACCAGGCCTTAAGGACAGGGCGAAAAGAAGCCGGTAAACGCGCGTATAATATGTAAGCAAAGACCTCGCGTATGTCCCGAATCTGCGTTGGCGTTCATGTTCCTTGCGTAGAGTATGTACTAGGCCTAAGAGTGAACGTCTGACAAAAAGAGGGGCTGTGTTTCTCCTGCAGTAGCAGTTTCAGTTGAGCTACAAAATATTATTGCGATTGTAACACAACGACTTGTGAGACCCATATAATGGCACTGTTACTGTTCAGTGTTCAACTGCAGAGTGCAGACAAACTCTGGTGAGTGAGCTGGCTCTCGGTCTTTGTGATGTATGTTATGCGACTGGGGGTACAGGAAAAAATAAGTGGTTAGCCTAACGTTATTTACAGCCAGGCCTACGCTTTGAGGTAAATTAATATTTAAATCGTTAATGTGTGGTTTTATCTAGCGATCCCCCTCCTCGACCGGTCTTGAAAAAAAATTCTAAGTCCTCTTCGTCCGAGACCGTGACAAGACCAAGTATAAATGCAGTCGATTCCGAGACAAGGCCGAGACCTTCAAAATATGGTCTCGAGACCAAGACCAGTCTCGAGTACTACAACTCTAGCACTAGCCTATGTCATCCATGTGAGCAACGTAAAAATGAAAACCAATGGCAGGAACTCAGGGAACAACAGTGTGTCCAAAACCACACCCCTTCTTACGCTGTACCCCCCTGCAACAGCTTGTGTGTGTGTTGTACGGTGTGCGTATGTGTGTGTGTGTGTGTGTGTGTGTGTGTGTGTGTCTGTGTTGCACGATCTGTGTATGTCTTTGTGGAAGGTGGAGGTACGGTGTGTGTGTGTGTGTGTGTGTGTGTTGTACGGAGTGTGTGTGGTTATGTGTGTGTTGTATGGTGTGTGTGTGTGTGTGGTTGTGTGTGTTGTACGGTGTGTGTCGTGTGTGTTGTACGATGTGCGTGTGTTTGTGTGTTGTGTGTGTTGTACGGAGTGTGTGTGTGTGTGTTTGTGTGTTGTGTGTGTTGTACAGTGCGCGTGTGCATGTGTGTGTTGTACGGTGTGCGTGTGTTTGTGTGGTGTGGTTGTGTGTTGTGTGTGTTGTATGGTGTGTGTGTGTGTGTCTGTGTTGCACGATCTGTGTGTGTTTTTGTGTTGTGTGTGTTGTACGGTGTGCGTGTGTAGTTGTATGTTGTGTGTATGTTGTATGGTGTGCGGTTTCTTTGTGGTTGTATGTTGTGCGTGTGTTGTACGGTGTGTGTGTGTGTGTGTGTGTGTTGTACCGTGTGCGGTTTTTGTGTGGTTGTGTATTGTACGATATGCATGTGTGTGTGGTTATGTGTTGTGTGTGTACGTGTGTGTTGTGTGTGTGTGTTGTATGGTGTGCGTGTGTGTGGTTGTGTGTGTGTTGTACGGTGTGTGGGTGTGGTTGTGTGTGTTGTATGGTGTGCGGTTATTGTGTGGTTGTGTGTTGTGTGTGTGTTGTATGGTGTGCATGTGTGTGGTTGTGTGTGTGTTGTACGATGTGTGGGTGTGGTTGTGTGTGTTGTATGGTGTGCGGTTCTTGTGTGGTTGTGTGTGTGTTGTATGGTGTGCGTGTGTGTGTGTGTGTGTGTGATTGTGTGTGTGTTGTACGGTGTGTGTGTTTGTGGTTGTGTGTGTTGTATGGTGTGCGGTTCTTGTGTGGTTGTATGCTGTGTGTGTGTGTTGTATGGTGTGCGTGTGTGTGTGTGATTGTGTGTGTGTTGTACGGTGTGTGTGGTTGTGTGTGTTGTATGGTGTGCGGTTCTTGTGTGGTTGTGTGTGTGTTGTACGGAGTGTGTATGTGTGTGTTTGTGTGTCATGTGTTTTGTATAGTGTGCGTGTGTTTGTGTGTTGTGTATGTGTTGTACGGAGTGTGTGTGTGTTTGTGTGTGTGTGTTGTGCGGAGTGTGTGTGTGTGTGTGTGTGGTACGGTGTGTGTGTGTGTGTGTATTTGTGTTGTACGGTGTGTGCGTGTGTGTGTGTATGTGTTGTACGGTGTGTGTGTGTGTATGTGTGTGGATGTGTGTTGTACGGTGTGTGTGTGTGTGTGTGTGTGTATGTGTGGTACGGTGTGTGTGTGTGTGTGTGTGTGTGTATGTGTTGTACGGTGTGTGTGTGTGTGTGTGTGTGTCTGTGTATGTGTGTGGATGTGTGTTGTACGGTTTGTGTGTGTGTGTGTGTGTGTGTATGTGTTGTACGGTGTGTGTGTGTGTCTGTGTGTGTGTATGTGTTGTACGGTGTGTGTGTGTGTGTATGTGTTGTACGGTGTACGCGTGTGTGTTTGTGTGTATGTGTTGTACGGTGTGTGTGTGTGTGTGTGTGTGTATGTGTGTGGATGTGTGTTGTACGGTGTGTGTGTGTGTGTGTGTGTGTGTGTGTATGTGTGGTACGGTGTGTGTGTGTGTGTGTATGTGTTGTACGGTGTGTGTGTGTGTGTGTGTCTGTGTATGGGTGTGGATGTGTGTTGTACGGTTTGTGTGTGTGTGTGTGTGTGTATGTGTTGTACGGTGTGTGTGTGTGTGTGTATGTGTTGTATGGTGTGTGTGTGTGTGTGTGTCTGTGTTGCACGATCTGTGTGTGTTTTTGTGTTGTGTGTGTTGTACGGTGTGCGTGTGTAGTTGTATGTTGTGTGTATGTTGTATGGTGTGCGGTTTTTTTGTGGTTGTATGTTGTGCGTGTGTTGTACGGTGTGTGTGTGTGTGTGTGTGTGTGTGTGTGTTGTACCGTGTGCGGTTTTTGTGTGGTTGTGTATTGTACGATATGCATGTGTGTGTGGTTATGTGTTGTGTGTGTACGTGTGTGTTGTGTGTGTGTGTTGTATGGTGTGCGGTTCTTGTGTGGTTGTGTGTTGTGTGTGTGTTGTATGGTGTGCATGTGTGTGGTTGTGTGTGTGTTGTACGATGTGTGGGTGTGGTTGTGTGTGTTGTATGGTGTGCGGTTCTTGTGTGGTTGTGTGTGTGTTGTATGGTGTGCGTGTGTGTGTGTGTGTGTGTGTGTGATTGTGTGTGTGTTGTACGGTGTGTGTGTTTGTGGTTGTGTGTGTTGTATGGTGTGCGGTTCTTGTGTGGTTGTATGCTGTGTGTGTGTGTGTTGTATGGTGTGCGTGTGTGTGTGATTGTGTGTGTGTTGTACGGTGTGTGTGGTTGTGTGTGTTGTATGGTGTGCGGTTCTTGTGTGGTTGTGTGTGTGTTGTGTGTGTGTTGTACGGAGTGTGTATGTGTGTGTTTGTGTGTCATGTGTTTTGTATAGTGTGCGTGTGTTTGTGTGTTGTGTATGTGTTGTACGGAGTGTGTGTGTGTTTGTGTGTGTGTGTTGTGCGGAGTGTGTGTGTGTGTGTGGTACGGTGTGTGTGTGTGTGTGTATTTGTGTTGTACGGTGTGTGTGTGTGTGTGTGTATGTGTTGTACGGTGTGTGTGTGTGTGTGTATGTGTGTGGATGTGTGTTGTACGGTGTGTGTGTGTGTGTGTGTGTGTATGTGTGGTACGGTGTGTGTGTGTGTGTGTATGTGTTGTACGGTGTGTGTGTGTGTGTGTGTGTCTGTGTATGTGTGTGGATGTGTGTTGTACGGTTTGTGTGTGTGTGTGTGTGTGTGTGTATGTGTTGTACGGTGTGTGTGTGTGTGTGTATGTGTTGTACGGTGTGTGTGTGTGTGTGTATGTGTTGTACGGTGTACGCGTGTGTGTTTGTGTGTATGTGTTGTACGGTGTGTGTGTATGTGTGGTACGGTGTGTGTGTGTGTGTGTGTGTGTGTGTGTGTGTGTGTATGTGTGGTATGGTGTGTGTGTATGTGTGTGTGTATGTGTGGTACGGTGTGTGTGTGTGTGTGTGTATGTGTTGTACGGTGTGCGCGTGTGTGTTTGTGTGTATGTGTTGTACGGTGTGTGTGTGTGTGTATGTGTTGTACGGTGTACGCGTGTGTGTTTGTGTGTATGTGTTGTACGGTGTGTGTGTGTGTGTGTGTGTGTGTATGTGTGTGGATGTGTGTTGTACGGTGTGTGTGTGTGTGTGTGTGTGTGTGTATGTGTGGTACGGTGTGTGTGTGTGTATGTGTTGTACGGTGTGTGTGTGTGTGTGTGTGTCTGTGTATGTGTGTGGATGTGTGTTGTACGGTTTGTGTGTGTGTGTGTGTGTGTGTTGTACGGTGTGTGTGTGTGTGTGTGTATGTGTTGTATGGTGTGTGTGTGTGTGTGTGTGTCTGTGTTGCACGATCTGTGTGTGTTTTTGTGTTGTGTGTGTTGTACGGTGTGCGTGTGTAGTTGTATGTTGTGTGTATGTTGTATGGTGTGCGGTTTTTTTGTGGTTGTATGTTGTGCGTGTGTTGTACGGTGTGTGTGTGTGTGTGTGTGTTGTACCGTGTGCGGTTTTTGTGTGGATGTGTATTGTACGATATGCATGTGTGTGTGGTTATGTGTTGTGTGTGTACGTGTGTGTTGTGTGTGTGTGTGTGTTGTATGGTGTACGTGTGTGTGGTTGTGTGTGTGTTGTACGGTGTGTGGGTGTGGTTGTGTGTGTTGTATGGTTTGCGGTTCTTGTGTGGTTGTGTGTTGTGTGTTTGTTGTATGGTGTGCATGTGTGTGGTTGTGTGTGTGTTGTACGATGTGTGGGTGTGGTTGTGTGTGTTGTATGGTGTGCGGTTCTTGTGTGGTTGTGTGTGTGTTGTATGGTGTGCGTGTGTGTGTGTGTGATTGTGTGTGCGTTGTACGGTGTGTGTGTTTGTGGTTGTGTGTGTTGTATGGTGTGCGGTTCTTGTGTGGTTGTATGCTGTGTGTGTGTGTTGTATGGTGTGCGTGTGTGTGTGATTGTGTGTGTGTTGTACGGTGTGTGTGGTTGTGTGTGTTGTATGGTGTGCGGTTCTTGTGTGGTTGTGTGTGTGTTGTACGGAGTGTGTATGTGTGTGTTTGTGTGTCATGTGTTTTTTATAGTGTGCGTGTGTTTGTGTGTTGTGTATGTGTTGTACGGAGTGTGTGTGTGTTTGTGTGTGTGTGTTGTGCGGAGTGTGTGTGTGTATTTGTGTTGTACGGTGTGTGTGTGTGTGTGTGTGTGTGTATGTGTTGTACGGTGTGTGAGTGTGTGTGTGTGTATGTGTGTGGATGTGTGTTGTACGGTGTGTGTGTGTGTGTGTGTGTGTATGTGTGGTACGGTGTGTGTGTGTGTGTGTGTGTATGTGTTGTACGGTGTGTGTGTGTGTGTGTCTGTGTATGTGTGTGGATGTGTGTTGTACGGTTTGTGTGTGT
>CM056389.1:8268160-8353803 GCA_029718625.1 Synaphobranchus kaupii
CAACACATACACACACACACACACACACAAACCGTACAACACACATCCACACACATACCGTACCACACACACACACACACACACACACACACCGTACAACACATACACACACACACACACACACACACACACCGTACAACACAAATACACACACACACACACTCCGCACAACACACACACACAAACACACACACACTCCGTACAACACATACACAACACACAAACACACGCACACTATAAAAAACACATGACACACAAACACACACATACACACTCCGTACAACACACACACAACACACACACAACCACACAAGAACCGCACACCATACAACACACACAACCACACACACCGTACACACACGCACACACACCGTACCACACATACACACACATACATGGCTACCCATCACCTGAAGCTCAACCTTGACAAGACAGAGCTCCTCTTCATGCCGTACAAGACCTCCCCACTACATGACCTCTCCATCACCGTTGATGGGACCGTGGTGGCTGCCTCCCGCTCTGCAAGGAACCTGGGGGTGGTCCTGGACGACCGGCTGGACTTCAAAGAGCACACCAGGGCGACGGCACAGTCCTGCAGGTTCCTCCTGTACAACATCAGGAGGATTCGACCGTACCTGACCACCTACTCCACCCAGCTTCTTGTCCAGACCATGGTCACCTCACGCCTGGACTACTGCAACTCCCTGCTTGCAAGCCTACCGGCCTGCGCCATTCTGCCTCTTCAACTCATCCAGAATGCAGCTGCCCGGCTTGTGTTCAACCTCCCGAAATTTTCCCACGTAACCCCCCTGCTGAGGTCTCTCCACTGGCTGCCAGTTGCAGCCAGGATCAGGTTCAAAGTTCTGACCCTGGCCTACACTGCAGCAAATAGGACAGGCCCCGCCTACCTGCAGGACTTAATCCAGAACTATGTTCCTGCTCGACCACTTCGCTCTTCTACAGCAGGGCGACTGGCACTTCCCCCCCTCCGTGTCAAAGGCTCTCGCTTGTCCCGACTGCGGAGTTTTTCCACATTAGCACCTCAGTGGTGGAATGAACTTCCCATTCCCCTACGTTCTACTCCAACCCTGCCTGCATTCCGTCGAGGCCTGAAGACACACCTCTTCAGGCTCCACCTTGACTGATATCCTCACCTAGGAATATCAGTTCCCTGTTCCCTGTGTTTTCCTGTTTGTTTATTATAGTTTATAATAGTATTTGGAATGGTTTATAATAGCATAGTTTATAATAGTATTTGGAATGGTTTATAATAGTATAGTTTATAATAGTATTTGGAATGGTTTATAATAGCATAGTTTATAATAGTATTTGGAATGGTTTATAATAGTATAGTTTATAATAGTATTTGGAATTAAAGTGTGGTGTTGCTGATTTGCCCACAGCTTACTGTGAACTACAGTCAATGTTCATTGCTAGGGATAGCTGCTACATTATGCAAATGATGTGCTTTGCCTTGTCTGTTCTGTAATGATGATGATGTCTCTGTACGCACTTACTGTACGTCGCTTTGGATAAAAGCGTCTGCTAAATAAATGTAATGTAATGTAATGTAATGTGTGGTACGGTGTGTGTGTGTGTGTGTGTGTGTGTATGTGTTGTACGGTGTGTGTGTGTGTGTGTGTGTATGTGTGGTACGGTGTGTGTGTATGTGTGTGTATGTGTGGTACGGTGTGTGTGTGTGTATGTGTGGTACGGTGTGTGTGTGTGTGTATGTGTTGTACGGTGTGTGTGTGTGTGTGTGTGTGTATGTGTTGTACGGTGTGTGTGTGTGTGTGTGTGTGTATGTGTGGTACGGTGTGTCTGTGTGTGTGTGTGTGTGTATGTGTGGTACGGTGTGTGTGTATGTGTGTGTATGTGTGGTATGGTGTGTGTGTGTGTATGTGTGGTACGGTGTGTGTGTATGTGTGTGTATGTGTGGTACGGTGTGTGTGTGTGTGTGTGTGTGTATGTGTGGTACGGTGTGTGTGTGTGTGTGTGTATGTGTGTGTATGTGTATGTGTGTTGTACGGTTTGTGTGTGTGTGTGTGTGTATGTGTTGTACGGTGTGTGTGTGTGTGTGTGTGTGTTGTACGGTGTGTGCGTGTGTGTTTGTGTGTATGTGTTGTACGGTGTGTGTGTGTGTGTGTGTGTGTGTATGTGTTGTACGGTGTGTGTGTGTGTGTGTGTGTGTGTGTATGTTTTGTACGGTGTGTGTGTGTGTGTATGTGTGGTACGGTGTGTGTGTGTATGTGTGTGTATGTGTGGTACGGTGTGTGTGTGTGTGTGTGTATGTGTGGTACGGTGTGTGTGTATGTGTGTTTATGTGAGGTACGGTGTGTGTCTGTGTGTGTGTGTATGTGTGGTACGGTGTGTGTGTATGTTTGTGTATGTGTTGTACGGTATATGTGTGTGTGTGTGTGTTGTACGGTGTGTGTGTGTGTGTGTGTATGTGTTGTACGGTGTGCGCGTGTGTGTGTGTGTTGTACGGTGTGTGCGTGTGTGTTTGTGTGTATGTGTTGTACGGTGTGTGTGTGTGTGTGTATGTGTTGTACGGTGTGTGTGTGTGTGTGTGTGTGTATGTGTTGTACGGTGTGTGTGTTTGTGTGTATGTGTGGTACGGTGTGTGTGTATGTGTGTTTATGTGAGGTACGGTGTGTGTCTGTGTGTGTGTGTATGTGTGGTACGGTGTGTGTGTATGTTTGTGTATGTGTTGTACGGTATATGTGTGTGTGTGTGTATGTGTGGTACGGTGTGTGTGTGTGTGTGTATGTGTTGTACGGTGTGCGCGTGTGTGTTTGTGTGTATGTGTTGTACAGTGTGTGTGTGTGTATGTGTGTATGTGTGGTACGGTGTGTCTGTGTATGTGTTGTACGGTGTGCGTGTGTGTGTGTATGTGTGGTACGGTGTGTGTGTGTGTGTGCGTGTGTGTATGTGTGTGTGTGTGTGTGTATGTGTTGTACGGTGTGCGCGTGTGTGTTTGTGTGTATGTGTTGTACGGTGTGTGTGTGTATGTGTGGTACGGTGTGTGTGTGTGTGTGTGTGTGTATGTGTGGTACGGTGTGTGTGTGTGTGTGTATGTGTGGTACGGTGTGTGTGTGTATGTGTTGTACGGTTTGCGCGTGTGTGTGTGTATGTGTGGTACGGTGTGTGTGTGTATGTGTTGTACGGTGTGTGTGTGTGTGTGTGTGTGTGTGTATGTGTGGTACGGTGTGTCTGTGTGTATGTGTGTGTATGTGTGGTACGGTGTGTGTGTGTGTGTGTGTGTATGTGTTGTACGGTGTGTGTGTGTGTGTATGTGTGGTACGGTGTGTGTGTATGTGTGTGTATGTGTGGTACGGTGTGTGTGTGTGTGTGTATGTGTGGTGCGGTGTGTGTGTGTGTGTATGTGTTGTACGGTGTGTGTGTGTGTGTGTGTGTGTATGTGTTGTACGGTGTGTGTGTGTGTGTGTGTGTGTGTGTGTATGTGTGGTACGGTGTGTCTGTGTGTGTGTGTGTGTGTATGTGTGGTACGGTGTGTGTGTATGTGTGTGTATGTGTGGTATGGTGTGTGTGTGTGTATGTGTGGTACGGTGTGTGTGTATGTGTGGTACGGTGTATGTGTGTGTGTGTGTATGTGTGGTATGGTGTGTGTGTGTGTATGTGTGGTACGGTGTGTGTGTATGTGTGTGTATGTGTGGTACGGTGTGTGTGTGTGTGTGTGTATGTGTGGTACGGTGTGTGTGTGTGTGTGTGTATGTGTGTGTATGTGTATGTGTGTTGTACGGTTTGTGTGTGTGTGTGTGTGTATGTGTTGTACGGTGTGTGTGTGTGTGTGTGTGTGTGTGTTGTATGGTGTGTGCGTGTGTGTTTGTGTGTATGTGTTGTACGGTGTGTGTGTGTGTGTGTGTGTGTGTGTGTGTGTGGTATGGTGTGTGTGTGTGTGTATGTGTGGTACGGTGTGTGTGTATGTGTGTGTATGTGTGGTACGGTGTGTGTGTGTGTGTGTGTATGTGTGGTACGGTGTGTGTGTGTGTGTGTGTATGTGTGTGTATGTGTATGTGTGTTGTACGGTTTGTGTGTGTGTGTGTGTGTATGTGTTGTACGGTGTGTGTGTGTGTGTGTGTGTTGTATGGTGTGTGCGTGTGTGTTTGTGTGTATGTGTTGTACGGTGTGTGTGTGTGTGTGTGTGTGTGTGTATGTGTTGTACGGTGTGTGTGTGTGTGTGTGTGTATGTTTTGTACGGTGTGTGTGTGTGTGTGTATGTGTGGTACGGTGTGTGTGTGTATGTGTGTGTATGTGTGGTACGGTGTGTGTGTGTGTGTGTGTGTGTGTGTATGTGTGGTACGGTGTGTGTGTATGTGTGTTTATGTGAGGTACGGTGTGTGTCTGTGTGTGTGTGTATGTGTGGTACGGTGTGTGTGTATGTTTGTGTATGTGTTGTACGGTATATGTGTGTGTGTGTGTGTGTGTTGTACGGTGTGTGTGTGTGTGTGTATGTGTTGTACGGTGTGCGCGTGTGTGTGTGTGTGTGTGTGTGTGTGTATGTGTTGTACGGTGTGCGCGTGTGTGTTTGTGTCTATGTGTTGTATGGTGTGTGTGTGTGTGTGTGTATGTGTGTGTGTATGTGGTACGGTGTGTGTGTGTGTATGTGTTGTACGGTGTGTGTGTGTGTGTGTGTGTGTATGTGTGGTACGGTGTGTGTGTGTGTATGTGTGGTACGGTGTGTGTGTGTGTGTGTGTGTTGTACGGTGTGTGTGTGTGTGTGTGTGTGTATGTGTTTTACGGTGTGTGTGTGTGTGTGTGTGTGTGTATGTGTGGTACGGTGTATGTGTATGTGTGGTACGGTGTGTGTGTATGTGTGTGTATGTGTTGTACGGTGTATGTGTGTGTGTGTGTGTGTGTTGTATGGTGTGCGCGCCTGTGTGTGTGTATGTGTTGTACGGTGTGCACGTGTGTGTTTGTGTGTATGTGTTGTACGGTGTGTGTGTGTGTGTATGTGTGGTATGGTGTGTGTGTGTGTGTATGTGTGGTACGGTGTGTCTGTGTATGTGTTGTACGGTGTGCGTGTGTGTGTGTGTATGTGTGGTACGTTGTGTGTGTGTGTGTGTGTATGTGTGGTACGGTGTGTGTGTGTATGTGTTGTACGGTGTGTGTGTGTGTGTATGTGTGGTACGGTGTGTGTGTGTGTGTGTGTGTGTGTGTGTCTGTGTGTGTGTATGTGTTGTACGGTGTGTGTGTGTGTGTGTGTGTATGTGTTGTACGGTGTGTGTGTTTGTGTGTGTGTGTGTGTATGTATGTGTTGTACGGTGTGTGTGTGTGTGTGTGTGTGTGTGTGTGTGTATGTGTGGTACGGTGTGTGTGTGTATGTGTTGTACGGTGTGCGTGTGTGTGTTTGTGTATGTGTTGTACGGTGTGTGTGTGTGTGTGTGTGTGTGTATGTGTTGTACGGTGTGTGTGTGTGTGTGTGTGTGTGTGTATGCGTTGTACGGTGTGCGTGTGTGTGTATGTGTTGTACGGTGTGTGTTTGTGTGTGTGTGTGTGTATGTGTTGTACGGTGTGTGTGTGTGTGTGTGTGTGTGTGTATGTGTGGTACGGTGTGTTTGTGTGTGTGTGTGTGTATGTGTGGTACGGTGTGTGTGTATGTGTGTGTATGTGTGGTACGGTGTGTGTGTGTGTGTGTATGTGTGGTACGGTTTGTGTGTGTGTGTGTGTGTGTGTGTGTGTTGTACGGTGTGCGCGTGTGTGTGTATGTGTTGCACGGTGTGCGTGTGAGCTGTGTGTTTTTGTGGAAGGTGGAGGCACTGCAGTGTATGTGCATGACTCACCCCTCAATCATGTGACTCATCAATCACTGCAGTTTCATTATCACCTCTCCCTCTCTCTCTCTCTCCTTCCCCTCTTCTTCCCTCTCTCTCTCATTCTCTCCCTCTTTTTCTCTCCCTCCTTACAGACTGATTACATGGTTAAGCATCCCCCTCCTCTAACCTCGCTGCTTTTCTCTCTATGTTGTTTCTCATTCTTTCTCTCCCTCCTTCTCTCTCCCCAGTGAGTCAAACTATTTACCACCCTCTCTATCTCCTTTTCTTCCTTCATTAACCTCCATCCTTCTTCCTCTCTCTCCTCCCACAGTGTGAAGTACAGACAGCTCTGATTTATGTGTGTGCATGTACGTACGTGTGCATGTGAATGTGAGTGTTATGTGAGGGCTTAGTGTCAGACATGATGGGTGAATCTCTCACACAATGCTATACACAGAAATCTTTCTCAGATTTGTTATCAACCCAAAACACACCTATCACCACCAGCTACTCACTTACACCCCTCCTCACACACATAGAAACACCGTTCCTTTTACAAAAAAAAGGTCTGGGTGTTTGAAGGTGAGTTGGGGCAGTAGTTCTGGGTGTTTGAAGATGAGTTGGGGCAGTGGTTCTGGGTGTTTGAAGGTGAGTTGAGGTAGTGGTTCTAGGTGTTTGTAGGTGAGTTGGGGCAGTGGTTCTGGGTGTTTGTAGGTGAGTTGGAGCAGTGGGTCTGGGTGCTTGTAGGTGAGTTGGGGCAGTGGTTCTGGGTGTTTGAAGGTGAGTTGGGGTAGTTGGTCTGGGTGTTTGATGCTGAGTTTGGGCAGTGGTTCTGGGTGTTTGAAGATTAGTTGGGACAGTGGGTCTGGGTGTTTGTAGGTGAGTTGGGGCAATGGATCTGGTGTTTGAAGGTGAGTTGGGGCAGTGGTTCTGGGTGTTTGAAGGTGAGTTGGGGCAGTGGTTCTGGGTGTTTGAAGCTGAGTTGGGGCAGTGGTTCTGGGTGTTTGAAGCTGAGTTGGGGCAGTGGTTCTGGGTGTTTGAAGCTGAGTTGGGGCAGTGGTTCTGGGTGTATCATGCTGAGTTGAGGCAGTGGTTCTGGGTGTTTGTAGGTGAGTTGGGGCAGTGGTTCTGGGTGTTTGAAGCTAGTTGGGGCAGTGGTTATGGGTGTTTGAAGCTGAGTTGGGGCAGTTACTCCGGGTCTCTGGCATAGCAGCAGAGGTAATTCTGCTACCGCCAGAGAGCCATCACAGTCTAACATCCCTCTGTGCTTTAAAACAAAACTGTTTAACACCCAACTTGTACTGCAATAGATTTGTTTTTGACCAGGGTACTTCTTCTAGATTTTTTAAGAGCACAACTTTTACAGTTGCTTGCTTGAATAGATTCTATTGCAGTGCAACAATACTGGGTTGCTGTGATTGAGTCCTCTACCCACCTCTGTCCAGCTTTGTTTGTAAGCTCATATCATCATGTTTGAAGGTGAGTTGGGGCAGTGGTTCTGGGTGTTTGAAGGTGAGTTGAGGTAGTGGTTCTAGGTGTTTGTAGGTGAGTTGGGGCAGTGGTTCTGGGTGTCTGAAGCTGAGTTGGGGCAGTGGTTCTGGGTGTTTGAAGGTGAGTTGGGGCAGTGGTTCTGGGTGTTTGAAGCTGAGTTGGGGCAGTGGGTCTGGGTGTTTGAAGCTGAGTTGTGGCAGTGGTTCTGGGTGTTTGAAGCTGAGTTGGGACAGTGGTTCTGGGTGTTTGAAGCTGAGTTGGGGCAGTGGTTATGGGTGTTTGAAGCTGAGTTGGGGCAGTTACTCCAGGTCTCTGGCATAGCAGCAGAGGTAATTCTGCTACCGCCAGAGAGCCATCACAGTCTAACATCCCTCTGTGCTTTAAAACAAAACTGTTTAACACCCAACTTGTACTGCAATAGATTTGTTTTTGACCAGGGTACCTCTTCTAGTTTTTTTAAGAGCACAACTTTTACAGTTGCTTGCTTGAATAGATTCTATTCAAGCAACAATACTGGGTTGCTGTGATTGAGTCCTCTACCCACCTCTGTCCAGCTGTGTTTGTAAGCTCATATCATCACTGCAGCACCCACTGGTAGCTGAGGAGAAGGTAGCTGAGGAGAAGGTAGGCCAGTGTGCGAGTCTCCACCGGAATGTGGGTTACAGCTGCTCCCCCCTCTCTAGACAGAGTTGACAGAGACAGGCTGCGGTCGACCAGTTGACCAGAGGAGATGAGAAGCGATTAGCCAATCACGTCTCCTCTCCTCCCTCCCTGAACAACCCTACAGCCAATCACACGCTGCCCTGCAAGGCTGCTGGCTGCGGCGGGGTGCTTACACTTATATGGACTTGTATGCTTTTAACCCCACTGTTCTAGGAAATTGTTGGGATATGGGATTGTGCTATAGACCAGGGGCCACATGTATCAAACTCTGATATGGGATTGTGCTATAGACCAGGGGCCACATGTATCAAACTATGATATGGGATTGTGCTATAGACCAGGGGCCACATGTATCAGACTCTGATATGGGATTGTGCTATAGACCAGGGGCCACATGTATCAAACTCTGATATGGGATTGTGCTATAGACCAGGGGCCACATGTATCAAACTCTGATATGGGATTGTGCTATAGACCAGGGGCCACATGTATCAAACTCTGATATGGGATTGTGCTATAGACCAGGGGCCACATGTATCAAACTATGATATGGGATTGTGCTATAGACCAGGGGCCACATGTATCAGACTCTGATATGGGATTGTGCTATAGACCAGGGGCCACATGTATCAAACTCTGAGTAAAAGAATGCGTAAAAGAATGCTCAGGGTGAAAGTCGGAAATCTGCTTTCACAAAGTTTAGCATTTTCTCCCTCTGCCTTTCTATCACAGTGTCGCCATATCACACTGACTCCAAACATTGCGTACGCACGGTGTCCAGCGTGTGCAGAGGTACGCAGGTTCTCTTATGTTATACATCTGAATTTCTGCGTGGAAACTCGCTTATGCAGCTTTCTGAGGGCATTTTTCTGCTCGGCACTGTTTATACATGTGGCCCCTGCTCAGCACTGTTTATACATGTGGCCCCTGCTCGGCACTGTTTATACATGTGGCCCCTGCTCGGCACTGTTTATACATGTGACCCCTGCTCGGCACTGTTTATACATGTGGCCCCTGCTCAGCACTGTTTATACATGTGGCCCCTGCTCAGCACTGTTTATACATGTGGCCCCTGCTCAGCACTGTTTATACATGTGGCCCCTGCTCAGCACTGTTTATACATGTGGCCCCTGCTCAGCACTGTTTATACATGTGGCCCCTGCTCAGCACTGTTTATACATGTGGCCCCTGCTCAGCACTGTTTATACATGTGGCCCCTGCTCAGCACTGTTTATACATGTGGCCCCTGCTCAGCACTGTTTATACATGTGGCCCCTGCTCAGCACTGTTTATACATGTGGCCCCTGCTCAGCACTGTTTATACATGTGGCCCCTGCTCAGCACTGTTTATACATGTGGCCCCTGCTCAGCACTGTTTATACATGTGGCCCCTGCTCAGCACTGTTTATACATGTGGCCCCTGCTCAGCACTGTTTATACATGTGGCCCCTGCTCAGCACTGTTTATACATGTGGCCCCTGCTCAGCACTGTTTATACATGTGGCCCCTGCTCAGCACTGTTTATACATGTGGCCCCTGCTCAGCACTGTTTATACATGTGGCCCCTGCTCAGCACTGTTTATACATGTGGCCCCTGCTCAGCACTGTTTATACATGTGGCCCCTGCTCGGCACTGTTTATACATGTGGCCCCTGCTCAGCACTGTTTATACATGTGGCCCCTGCTCAGCACTGTTTATACATGTGGCCCCTGCTCAGCACTGTTTATACATGTGGCCCCTGCTCAGCACTGTTTATACATGTGGCCCCTGCTCGGCACTGTTTATACATGTGGCCCCAGGATGTGATCTCCTTTGGAATTGTGGGAATTTATTCTCCTTCTTTTTTTCAAGGGCCATGAAACAATGTTATTTAAACTAGAGCAGCATATTTATATTTTTATCTTTCCAATAAGGCATTAAAAAAAACTAGATTGTAATAAAATAGTTGCTTTTATTTATTTGTCTCTTTTAGCAAAACTAGTAATCAACATGCTGTTATTTACACCCAGAGCACGCATGTTTATTCAACACTGTACAACACACATCTGAAACGACATCAACAACAACGCTTCCTTTCACAAGACTCAACATGTTTACTCGGGTATGCTAGTCATCGTCAGTACAACTTTTTTTTCTTACTTTTTTTTTATTATAATTTTTTTTAACTTTTTTGCAATGATCACAGTTTATTCAAAGAAGCAACTTTTTTTTAGTTTTTTTTTAGGAGATGCAAGTACACACAGACGTGCAGAGTCTATCATTCTTAATCTCTTTTGGCTGACCTCTCCCTTCCTCCACTCTTTCTTTTCCTCCTTTCCTCTCTGTCATTTTTCCACATTCTCTCCAATTCCTCTTCTTTCTGTCCATCTTCTTTCTTTCTCAAATTTCTCCAAAGAAAAAACACAAATGTTTTGTAATGTTTACCACTGTGTCCCACTTCGCAGTCCATATTTGCCAGTAATGATGAGAGCATCGTCCCCACAATGGGTGGAGTGATGTTCTGTCAATCAATCAATGAGCCAATTAAAAATAACTTTTTTGAGAACAGCAACCTGAGCAGGGCTGGGGTCAATTCCATTTAATTTCAGTCATCTTCAATTAGACATTTTTCAGTTAATTTTCTCAACTGACTCCATTCAAATACAATCGACCCTGAAAGATATCCCCTATGGAAAAATAATATGGTGCAGTATATTGTAAATATATCAAAATTATCTTCACAATATATTTAAAATATACTGCAGTATATTACATTTCCATATGGGATGATTGGCTGAAATGACTTGTATCATGTGACAGCTCCACCCATTTTGGGCCCCCTAAAGCTTCACTCAGCCCTCTCTGTGGCGCACGCTGCTGAATGCCCAGAGAGGGTATCAGGGGTCCCAGAAAGGGTATCGGGGGTCCAGAGGGAGTATGGGGGTTCCAGAGGGGGCATGTGGGGTGACTTTTCCATTACCTTGAGGGTAGATATCAGAGCATGTTATTCCCAATCTTTTTATTCATGTGTCTTACCTGTGTGTGTTTCCACAGGAAGTTAGCAATTAATATATAAAATGTGATAAAATGTGAAATATATTAAGAGAATCTAGAAACCTGCCTATCCCCCCACATGCTCCTGTCACATAACCCCCCCCCCCCCTCCCCTCGGGTCTTGCATTACGTTCTTTGTGCCGTATTTCCCATTAGTGATTGTCAGTGCTGTTTTGTTTTTAACTGTACGTTTTTGCAAGCTGCAAGGTGTTTGATCATGAAGGCATAAGGAGGAAACAGAGAGGTTTGTTTCTGTGCTGAAATGCATTGGATTGTGCTGAAATGTGGTGGATTATGCTAAAATTTGGTGGATTGTGCTGAAATGTTGTGGATTGCGTTGAAATGTGGTGGATTGTGCTGAAATGTTGTGGGGGATCGGGGTGTAGAGGCAACTGCACATCTAAAAATTCACATCTTACTCTCACCCCCCCCCCCCCCCCCCCCCAACAACCAAGTGTTCAAAACTATGTTGACTGGTCACATTGTGCCTTGCTTTTCTCTCAAACTTCAGGCTAGCCAATCCCTAGGAAGGAGGACTGGGGTCCTGATCAGCCATTGGTTGTAAGGCAGTTAAACTGTGTTCACTTGGTTTTGCAGAAACATTTTGAATGCATGAATGTCTTTTGCACCACTTTCAGAAAGTACAATAAATACATTAAATTTAAAAAATAATAATTTTCTTTCTTTTTTTTTTCTTCTTTTTGTAAGTATGACTACAGATACAAACTATCCCTGTACATAACTGAGCATTGTTTGTAACAATCACATGAGGAAGGATAAAATATAATAAATAAATCTCTTAATCGATTGGCACAGAGATAAAGGCTTTAGTCACATAATGAATGCGACTCAATTTGTTTTGTTTTGTTCTCTCTTTTTTTGTTTGTTTGTTTGTTTTTTTCCCCCCATTATGAGGTTTTTTTTCCCTTAGATGCCATGGTAACGCTCACCTACGCCAATTAACATTAGAGTTGATTGAAAGCGCTTTTGTTTTTTTCCAGTGTGCACACTGGTTTTCTGTAAGGGAACCGATTTGCAAGTGTATCACTATCAAATAACTAAAACAAAGGTGTAAACTTTTCTTGCATTTGGCCCTTTGTAAAAAAAATAAATAAATAATAATAATAATTAATAAATACAATGAAATAAAAATACAACAATTTTTTTTTTTACTTGAGGAGCATGCAAGAGTGGACTGACCTGAATGGCAGCAGAGAAAATCTCTGACTAAAATAAATAAAGCAACAAACAACATGGCTGCCACAAGTTAAGCAGAAGGGGAAAAGAGAGACCCAGTACAAGACAACAAAGTGGAAACAGAAATAAATCAACAATGCAATCTTTCCACTCTCTCTCTCTCTCTCTCTCTCTTTCTCTCTCTCTCTCTCTCTCTCTCTCTGTCTCGCTCTCTCTCTCTGTCTGTCTGTCCATCTGTCTGTTCACCTCGCCCCTTGTTGTCCTCTTGATTTTTACCTCACTTGTACATTCTGCGTTTCATGTAGACTTTCTCGATAAAGTTTTCCAGCTCCTCATCGCTGTCCTGCTGCCCCGCCTGGCCGTAAAACTCCTCCTCTCTGGTTGCCACGGCGGCAGCAGCGGGAAGGTAGTAGAGAGATTGGCGCTGGAGCATGGGGGGGCGGGGCTTTGGCACAGGCAGAGCCTGGTAAGTCCGGGGGTGTGGGAGGATGTAGTTGGAGATGTAGGGGCTCCGTGGAGGGGCCGGCCTCTTCCAGGGGTTGTACCTGCGTTTTGGGGGCTTGAAGTCGTAGTCCATGGAGTTCCCCAGGAGGTCGTCGATTGAGAGCACCGGCTTGGCGTAGTAGCGGGATTTGGGCTGAGGCGAGGGGAAGTAGACGGGGTAGTAGGCGCGGTACGGCTTCTGGTAGAAAGGGTACGAGGGATAGGCTAGGAGCTGTTTGGGAGGCTTGCCCCAGTATTTCTGTTTGCCGGCTTTCATTTTAGCCTTGTCCTGGTACCACTTCCTGGAGGGGGAGGAGTACGGGCCGAGGTAGGGGGCCTGCTGTTTGCGTGGGGGGGGGCAGCGCGGCGGGGAAAGGGGAGACAGGGAGGAAGGCCGGTGGGGGCATGAGGGGCCGGTAGCGGGGGATGATTTCTGGAGAGTCCTTCCTCTTCTTCTTCCTCCTCTTCTTCTTGCCGACATCGCTGATGATGTCGACCACGTCATCGGCTGGCAGGTGCAGCTTGCTGGAGATCTCGATCAGCTTGTCGATAGTTTGAGGGTCGACTTCGTCCTCGTCTTCGTCCCCCTCTTCCTCGGAGCGCTTGTCCTCCACGGCGTTCCCGAGAAACGGCGGCCTCCTGCGGGCGGGGTACCCGCCAGCGCCCCCTTGCTTCTTCACCATGTACTGCAGCAGCATGTCGGAGGCAATGTCCGCCAGCTTGGCCTCCTCCTCCCTGTTCCTCTGCGCTTCCGCCACCTGCCTCCTGATCTCCTCCTGCTCCGCTCGAGCCCGAGCCTCCTCTTCCTCCCGCGTCAGCATTTCCTCCTCCACCTCCTCCTCCTCCTGCGCGAAGATGTCGTCGTCGTCGGGAGGGGCGGGGTTCACTGTGTTGTAGAGCGGCCCGTTTTTGCCCCCGCTGTCCTCCTGCCATTTCATCTTCTTCCCGGCGCGCGCTAGCTCCTGGTTGTACAGCTTGTAGCCCCTCAATGGCGGCAGGATCTCGTTGTCCTGGAGACCCAGGTCAATGTTGGGGAAGTAACCCCGTGCCGCGCGCCACAGCGCCCCCTGCTGCCTCCCGCCTCTCCCTGCCACAGGGGAACTGTAGCTCCGAAGCTCCTCCAGCGCCCCCTGCAGGCTCCGCTCCTCCTCCTGCTTCGCCTCCTCCTCGCTAGACGTCCCCTTCACCTCCTCTGCCGCATCCAGTCCATCCTCCTCTGAGTCTGACCTCCTCTTCCGCCTTTTGTCCTCCTCCTCCTCCTCCTCCTCCCTCACTTCTTCAGCCACCTGCTCCAGTTCATCCCGCCCGCCCCCCTCCCTCCTCACCCTCCCCCTTCCCCTGGGGTAAGCGGAGGGCCCCCAGCAGAGACGCTGCCAGCACTTTGGGTTCCGCGTCTGGGAGCGGCTGCTCTTCTGCAGGGGTGGGGATGTGACCTAGGCTGTTCCCCTCCGCCTCCGTCCCCACCCCCACCGGCCCCTCCACCATCTGGGCGATGCCCACAGGAGGTGCTGCATGGTGCCCGTCCTCGCCGTTTCCCTCTGTGGCCACCGGGGCGGCAGCAGTGAGCTGATGGGTGATACTGTGCAGGACCAGCAGCAGATACAGACTCCCTGCGATCATGACCATACAGAGAGGGAGGCAGGGAGGGGGGCACCTGTTTGGGGAGGGGGAGGAGAGAGAAAGGGAAAGAGAAATAGAAAGAGAAGAGACAGACAGAGAGGTTCAGCCAGGCTTCAGGGTGCCATTTTTCTCTGTTTTTCTAGAATATTCTGGAAAAAGGTTCGCAAATAGAAAAGCTCAATACCATGTTTTGAGAGAATGTATTAAGCAGTCTTTAAATTTTTACTGATAACTAAAACCGAAATTGCAGCATTGTCTCATTGAAGCGGTGTGACATACATGCAATTCTAAATCCATTTAAAAAAAATAAATAACTGCCGTTTACCCGGCCTTGTATGCAACACCCGGACAACGATTGTTAGCGCCATGCAGCCCTGATATGTCGTCTTAAAGCGAAACTTTTTCTTGAGCCATCGTTTGATATTTTTCTGCAGATCCAGCCGTAGATCGACAGAAAGGGAAAAACAATTTAAATTTCCTCAGCAGGAAAATATTGAACAGCGCTGCAGGTCCAGTTAATTGGCTTTTAGGCTCGCGCTGCTCAATTGCTGCTTGGCGTCACGCCTGCCTGAGCGCGAGCACGAGCGATCGCATCGCCCGAACGGAGCGGGGAAGCGGTGCAGACAGGTTTACAGGGAGGAGCCCATTTTAACTGGAGAACAAAGAGCAGGCAGGAAAATTCATATATTTTAATGAATATCTTCTTTTATGTACTGATATTATATTGATGTTGTCATTACAGCGACATTTAATGAATAGAATAGCCTTAAATATCACAAATAGGTTTTAGATGTTTTAAAAAAAAAATCAGCAAAAGCAAGAAATGATTTTGAACAGTTTTCTCAGTTTTATAACATCAAGACAGGTAGTAATCTGCATGTGACAGATTCGGTCTCCATGGGGAAGAACTCAATAGAGTAAAAAACACTGATTCCATCTATTCAGTGGTCTGTGAGCTGCCAGTCTGGGTGAATTTAACACATTGCATTCAAAGACTATTAGTCTAAGTGACTGTAGCACAAAGACTGTTAGTCTAAGTGACTGTAGCACAAAGACTGTTAGTCTAAGTGGCTGTAGCACAAAGACTGTTAGTCTAAGTGACTGTAGCACAAAGACTGTTACACTAAGTGACTGTAGCACAAAGACTGTTAGTCTAAGTGACTGTAGCACAAAGACTGTTACACTAAGTGACTGTAGCACAAAGACTGTTAGTCTAAGTGACTGTAGCACAAAGACTGTTACACTAAGTGACTGTAGCACAAAGACTGTTACTCTAAATGACTGTAGCACAAAGACTGTTAGTCTAAGTGACTGTAGCACAAAGACTGTTAGTCTAAGTGACTGTAGCACAAAGACTGTTACACTAAGTGACTGTAGCACAAAGACTGTTAGTCTAAATGACTGTAGCACAAAGACTGTTAGTCTAAGTGACTGTAGCACAAAGACTGTTAGTCTAAGTGACTGTAGCACAAAGACTGTTACACTAAGTGACTGTAGCACAAAGACTGTTACACTAAGTGACTGTAGCACAAAGACTGTTAGTCTAAGTGACTGTAGCACCAAGCATGTTACTCTAAGTGACTGTAGCACAAAGACTGTTAGTCTAAGTGACTAGCACAAAGACTGTTAGTCTAAGTGACTGTAGCACAAAGACTGTTAGTCTAAGTGACTGTAGCACAAAGACTGTTACACTAAGTGACTGTAGCACAAAGACTGTTAGTCTAAGTGGCTGTAGCACAAAGACTGTTACACTAAGTGACTGTAGCACAAAGACTGTTAGTCTAAGTGACTGTAGCACAAAGACTGTTAGTCTAAGTGACTGTAGCACAAAGACTGTTAGTCTAAGTGACTGTTGCACAACGTCTGTTAGTCTAAGTGACTGTAGCACAAAGACTGTTAGTCTAAGTGACTGTAGCACAAAGAGTGTTACACTAAGTGACTGTAGCACAAAGACTGTTAGTCTAAGTAACTAGCACAAATACTGTTACTCTAAGTGACTGTAGCACAAAGACTGTTAGTCTAAGTGACTGTAGCACAAAGACTGTTACACTAAGTGACTGTAGCACAAAGACTGTTACACTAAGTGACTAGCACAAAGACTGTTAGTCTAAGTGACTGTAGCACAATGACTGTTAGTCTAAGTGACTGTTGCACAAAGACTGTTAGTCTAAGTGACTGTAGCACAAAGACTCTTAGTCTAAGTGACTGTAGCACAAAGACTGTTACACTAAGTGACTGTAGCACAAAGACTGTTACACTAAGTGACTGTAGCACAAAGACTGAGTCTAAGTGACTGTAGCACAAAGACTGTTAGTCTAAGTAACTGTAACACAAATACTGTTACTCTAAGTGACTGTAGCACAAAGACTGTTAGTCTAAGTGACTGTAGCACAAAGACTGTTACACTAAGTGACTGTAGCACAAAGACTGTTATTCTAAGTGACTGTAGCACAAAGCCTGTTACCCTAAGTGACTGTAGCACAAAGACTGTTATTCTAAGTGACTGTAGCACAAAGCCTGTTACCCTAAGTGACTGTAGCACAAAGACTGTTAGTTTAAGTGACGGTAGCACAAAGACTGTTAGTTTAAGTGACTGTAGCACAAAGACTGTTAGTCTAAGTGACTGTAGCACAAAGACTGTTAGTCTAAGTGACTGTAGCACAAAGAGTGTTACACTAAGTAACTGTAGCACAAGGACTGTTAGTCTAAGTGACTGTAGCACAAAGACTTAGTCTAAGTGACTGTAGCACAAAGACTGTTAGTCTAAGTGACTAGAACAAAGACTGTCAGTCTAAGTGACTGTAGCACAAAGACCGTTAGTCTAAGTGACTAGAACAAAGACTGTCAGTCTAAGTGACTAGAACAAAGACTGTTAGTCTAAGTGACTGTAGCACAAAGACTGTTAGTCTAAATGACTGTAGCACAAAGACTGTTACACTAAGTGACTGTAGCACAAAGACTGTTATTCTAAGTGACTGTAGCACAAAGCCTGTTACCCTAAGTGACTGTAGCACAAAGACTGTTATTCTAAGTGACTGTAGCACAAAGCCTGTTACCCTAAGTGACTGTAGCACAAAGACTGTTAGTTTAAGTGACTGTAGCACAATGACTGTTAGTCTAAGTGACTGTTGCACAAAGACTGTTAGTCTAAGTGACTGTAGCACAAAGACTCTTAGTCTAAGTGACTGTAGCACAAAGACTGTTACACTAAGTGACTGTAGCACAAAGACTGTTACACTAAGTGACTGTAGCACAAAGACTGAGTCTAAGTGACTGTAGCACAAAGACTGTTAGTCTAAGTAACTGTAACACAAATACTGTTACTCTAAGTGACTGTAGCACAAAGACTGTTAGTCTAAGTGACTGTAGCACAAAGACTGTTACACTAAGTGACTGTAGCACAAAGACTGTTATTCTAAGTGACTGTAGCACAAAGCCTGTTACCCTAAGTGACTGTAGCACAAAGACTGTTATTCTAAGTGACTGTAGCACAAAGCCTGTTACCCTAAGTGACTGTAGCACAAAGACTGTTAGTTTAAGTGACGGTAGCACAAAGACTGTTAGTTTAAGTGACTGTAGCACAAAGACTGTTAGTCTAAGTGACTGTAGCACAAAGACTGTTAGTCTAAGTGACTGTAGCACAAAGAGTGTTACACTAAGTAACTGTAGCACAAGGACTGTTAGTCTAAGTGACTGTAGCACAAAGACTTAGTCTAAGTGACTGTAGCACAAAGACTGTTAGTCTAAGTGACTAGAACAAAGACTGTCAGTCTAAGTGACTGTAGCACAAAGACCGTTAGTCTAAGTGACTAGAACAAAGACTGTCAGTCTAAGTGACTAGAACAAAGACTGTTAGTCTAAGTGACTGTAGCACAAAGACTGTTAGTCTAAATGACTGTAGCACAAAGACTGTTACACTAAGTGACTGTAGCACAAAGACTGTTATTCTAAGTGACTGTAGCACAAAGCCTGTTACCCTAAGTGACTGTAGCACAAAGACTGTTATTCTAAGTGACTGTAGCACAAAGCCTGTTACCCTAAGTGACTGTAGCACAAAGACTGTTAGTTTAAGTGACGGTAGCACAAAGACTGTTAGTTTAAGTGACTGTAGCACAAAGACTGTTAGTCTAAGTGACTGTAGCACAAAGAGTGTTAGTCTAAATGACTAGCACAAAGACTGTTACACTAAGTGACTGTAGCACGAAGACTGTTACTCTACGTGACTGTAGCACAAAGACTGTTACACTAAGTGACTGTAGCACAAAGACTGTTAGTCTAAGTGACTGTAGCACAAAGACTGTTACACTAAGTGACTGTAGCACAAAGACTGTTACACTAAGTGACTGTAGCACAAAGACTGTTAGTCTAAGTGACTGTAGCACAAAGACTGTTACACTAAGTGACTGTAGCACAAAGACTGTTACACTATGTGACTGTAGCACAAAGACTGTTACACTAAGTGACTGTAGCACAAAGACTGTTAGTCTAAGTAACTGTAGCACAAAGACTGTTAGTCTAAGTGACTGTAGCACAAAGACTGTTAGTCTAAGTGACTGTAGCACAAAGACTGTTAGTCTAAGTATCTGTAGCACAAAGACTGTTAGTCTAAGTGACTGTAGCACAAAGACTGTTAGTCTAAGTGACTGTAGCACAAAGACTGTTAGTCTAAGTGACTGTAGCACAAACACTGTTACACTAAGTGACTGTAGCACAAAGACTGTTAGTCTAAGTGACTGTAGCACAAAGACTGTTAGTCTAAGTGACTGTAGCACAAATACTGTTAGTCTAAGTGACTGTAGCACAAAGACTGTTACACTAAGTGACTGTAGCACAAAGACTGTTAGTCTAAGTGACTGTAGCACAAAGACTGTTAGTCTAAGTGACTGTAGCACAAAGACTGTTACACTAAGTGACTGTAGCACAAAGACTGTTAGTCTAAGTGACTGTAGCACAAAGACTGTTAGTCTAAGTGACTGTAGCACAAAGACTGTTAGTCTAAGTGACTGTAGCACAAAGACTGTTTACACTAAGTGACTGTAGCACAAAGACTGTTTACATTAAGTGACTGTAGCACAAAGACTGTTAGTCTAAGTGACTGTAGCACAAAGACTGTTAGTCTAAGTGACTGTAGCACAAAGACTGTTAGTCTAAGTGACTGTAGCACAAAGACTGTTTACACTAAGTGACTGTAGCACAAAGACTGTTTACACTAAGTGACTGTAGCACAAAGACTGTTAGTCTAAGTGACTGTAGCACAAAGACTGTTAGTCTAAGTGACTGTAGCACAAAGACTGTTAGTCTAAGTGACTGTAGCACAAAGACTGTTACACTAAGTGACTGTAGCACAAAGACTGTTAGTCTAAGTGACTGTAGCACAAAGACTGTTAGTCTAAGTGACTGTAGCACAAAGACTGTTTACACTAAGTGACTGTAGCACAAAGACTGTTAGTCTAAGTGACTGTAGCACGAAGACTGTTAGTCTAAGTGACTGTAGCACAAAGACTGTTAGTCTAAGTGACTGTAGCACAAAGACTGTTACACTAAGTGACTGTAGCACAAAGACTGTTAGTCTAAGTGACTGTAGCACAACGACTGTTTGTCTAAGTGACTGTAGCACAAAGACTGTTACTCTAAGTGACTGTAGCACAAAGACTGTTACTCTAAGTGACTGTAGCACAAAGACTGTTAGTCTAAGTGACTGTAGCACAAAGACTGTTAGTCTAAGTGACTGTAGCACAAAGACTGTTAGTCTAAGTAACTGTAGCACAAAGGCTGTTAGTCTAAGTGACTGTAGCACAAAGACTGTTACTCTAAGTGACTGTAGCACAAAGACTGTTACACTAAGTGACTGTAGCACTGTGCATTCAAAGACTGTTATTGTAAGTGAATGCATGTCCTGTGCATTTAAAAGCGGTGAGTTTAAATACTGGTGATATATTGCTGTCTCACCCTCTTTAGTTGAAGGCACTTAGGATAAGAGCATCTGCCAGATGACTGCATCATAAACTGAGTCTGTGTGAAGGCAAGGCTGCCTGACTTTGTGAATGCACTACTATATACTGTATATAGACATTGCTTTTCTCAGGGCGTATAAGCATCAATGGACGTATTGGAGAGACTAGTCTGCATCTGATTGGCCACCTGGGCAAAAGGGTTTAGATACGGCAGCAGACAGTTTTCTAAAGATGGCTGATCCATGACCATCTCACGCTCTCATCAAGATCAAGCCATCAGTAATGTGGACAGAGTGGAGCTTGGGCTGTAATGCATCTACAGCTGCACTGGACCTGCCTCTGTCCCATACGAGCCAGTGGGGTTAAACTGGGAGCTCATATGAGCCAGTGGAGTTAAACTGGGAGCTCATATGAGCCAGTGGAGTTAAACTGGGAGCCCATATGGGCCAGTGGAGTTAAATTGGGAGCGCATATGATCCAGTGGGGTTAAACTGGGAGCCCATATGGGCCA
Organism: Synaphobranchus kaupii; assembly: GCA_029718625.1. NCBI lineage: Eukaryota > Metazoa > Chordata > Actinopteri > Anguilliformes > Synaphobranchidae > Synaphobranchus > Synaphobranchus kaupii. Next base: position 8,288,891 of record CM056389.1, read on the forward strand.
GTGGGGTTAAACTGGGAGCCCATATGGGCCAGTGGGGTTAAACTGGGAGCCCATATGGGCCAGTGGAGTTAAACTGGGAGCTCATATGGGCCAGTGGGGTTAAACTGGGAGCCCATTTAGGCCAGTGGAGTTAAACTAACGCGCAGTGCCTACTGCACTGGACTAATGTTGTGTAAGTTCAGTGGATAAAAGCTTTAATGTCTGACCCTTGGAGTCAGGTTTAACGATGCTGCACTCTTGTGAATGTGTGCATTTTTAGTGTCATGTTAGCAGTATAATAATTATAATTATAATAACAATACTACTAATAATAATAATAAAAATAATAATAATTATTATTATTATTCAGGGTAATTATTATTTACACCTAGTCTATTATTATTATTATTATTTAGAATAATTATTATTTATACCTAGTCTATTATTATTATTTTTTAGAATAATTATTTATACATAGTCCATTATTATTATTATTATTATTATTATTATTTAGAATCATTATTTTTTACGCCGCCTATTATTAATACAATTTAGAATAATTATTATTTATACCATCTATTATTATTATTATTTAAAATCATTATTATTTATATCTAGTCTATTATTATTATTATTATTACTACTTAGAATAATTATTATTTATACCTAGTCTATTATTATTATTTTTATTATTGTTATTTCCTGAGCAGGCATCTGTATGCAGGATGAGGTTCCTCCCTCACGTTCTTACTTTTACCATTTTGTACCTTTATTTATCCATGTAAATACTTACACAACAAGCAAGCTGAAGGGCCTTGTTGAATTGTGCAACGGTCCTGTTCCATCTAGGACGCGATCCTAAAGCGCCCTGGTTATAAGAGAAACTTCATATCGCACGCGATTGCAGTTGGCTGTTTAATGGCTTTCCCCCTGGCGATTTTTCAGAGTATAAAAATGAAAGCACCTGTTTCCACTTGCAATATGAATTATTCAAGTTCGCTTATTATCCGCACTAAGAGCCCACTCCACTGCCTTTTAGGAGCGCGCGCGCTTTCTGTGCCGTCTCAACCCGTTAATACGTGTCATACGATACATTAAGCAGCATAATCCCAGCGTTAATCTCCCCATGGGAATAGTGCCCGCATCACGGAGAATCACGAAAAGCATCTGTAATAGCCTCTGTTCTCTAATTATATCTGATTACACCTGTGCGCTGAAATTGGTTTGCCTGCATAAACGGTGCGGAAGCAGCTCAGCGGGTGATGATTGGGGAGTGACGTAAAATCTTGATTATCTTAATGATAAATCATTGTTCACCTTATCATCCTCATCAGCCGGAAGTTAATAACAGTAAAGGTAATTACAGTGACACGCCGTGACCGCACTTTTACCACGACCCCGTATCACACTGTTCACTCCCCGTTCTCTCTCTATCTCTCTCTCTCCTTCTTTTCATTGTCTCTTTCTGTTTGTCGTAGTTTACATTCCTTCACAGGGTCGTTTCAGATGATATCCTGAACGTGTCAATCCGTTTTTACCACCGCCCCTACGGTTATGTCCAAAACTCCAGTTATGTCCATCGCCCAGTTTAAAAGCCAAACACATAAACATTCGAGTATGTTATTACTTCTTAAATGTGTCGTTTCTCAACTTTAAAATATTTTTATTAGCCTATGCTTTAACCTTAACAAATAGGACTGCTGCCACTGCTGCTGCTGTTCCCGGAAATATCCATTCTGGTGGTGGAATTTTCTTACCTGGAATCCGGGAGGGGAAAAGCCGATTCTTATCTTCGCTTTGTTTTCCGTCTCCTCTGTAACAAGTTACCACGAAAAGTTGTTTAACTTCTTTCTTCTTGGATGTTCTGTTCCTACAAACTGCTGAACGTTTTTGTTTTTTGCTCTTGATGTTTCTGTTTTTTTGTGTGTTTTGTTTTGTTTTTGTTTTTTTTGCTCATAAAAAAATGTTTTCGCATAGGTATTCTATTAACCGTGCAAATGCTCCTGCAGCACGGCGCTCGGGACGCGTTTTCAGCACCACGGCCAGCTTTTCTTTCGTATAAATACGGGCCCGTTTCATCACGTGACACTGCGTCAGGGCTGCCCATTGACGTCAGCCCCTCCATTGATAAGAATTTTCGTGTCTGGATCGAACTCCGAGCCTTCGCTACGCTGCATTGCTCTGGTGAATGAACGGAAACGGGGATGAATGAAATAGTATTTTTTCACCTGAAGAGGGAAAGCGATGAGAATACCGGGAGACAGAGTGGAGATTTTAAAAAAATGTTTAGGGTATCAATTCTATCCAGATTTTCTATTTTCCATTCAGGGCAATAATAGGCCAAAATTATAAGCATAACCATAATAGCCCAGTGGCTTATAAAAATTATAAAAATGAAGCCGTGATTATGAACTGGGATTTTTTTTTCCCCCGGCAGATGTCGCATACCCCCATTTCAGCCTCCTCGCCACTTCACGGCGACGGTCATTATTGGGGTGGCTCTAATGGACACTAGAGGGGCGCGCTCTGCTGGAAGGGGCATGACGCAGGCAGTTCAGCCCCGCTGCTCAATTTCCGCTCAATTTCCTGGGGCTCTTTCAATGTTCTGCTCTTTGTCTCGCGCTGTCTCTGACTGGCCCCATCTGCCTCTCTCCTGTCAGCTTCGCTTTCACTTTCTGACATTTTGTATAATACCCATTTTTGCTTGATATCGCGTGGAAGTTTTCTATTGATCAAACACCCGCTCACCCAGACGCGCGCGCATGCACACACACACACACACACACACACACACACACACACACACACACACACACACACACACACACACACACACACACACACACACACACACACACACACACACACACACACAGCTGAATTAATACAAAGAGCTGGAAGCGGCTTAACTGACTGTGCGGAATTGTTTTTGTATTCTTACGTGCATAATATAAACAATTTTCACGATATGGATTTGGCTTGTTTCTTACAAATGTACACACGCAACCCATCCTATCATTCAGTTGAACCACGAGTCCCTGGATACGTTTTAAAAAAGAAAAAAGAAAATACCTTCCACTGGGCTTCTGTTGGATCTCTTCACTAAATGGTTACCTAATTTAACCTGTGTCGGTCTAATTTGTCTGTGTAAACCCCAATTTTAGATAGGAAATCTTTATGTTATAAGTAGATAATAGGTCGGTCCACTACTCATTTCGCCGGCATTACTCAATTAAGCTGGCAAAAGCTCTCACATGCAAAATTCAACTCTCAATAATTGCTCAATAACAAGATAATAATGGTTACAATGCTATATGTATGTATATATATATATATATATATATATAGCCTATATATAATTTTTTTTCTAAATGTATTTTCATTTATTGAGTTCAGTGAGTTGTTATTGAGAACAGTCAGAAAAACTAAACCTATCAGTGGATGAATCAGGGATAATATTATGTTTGATGTAAACTTCCAGATTCGTGAGCTGCTGTGACCGCCTGACGGTGATTCATTTAAAAAAATGAATCAAATATTATAGGAACACAGGACTTTTTAATTAATCAAGACTAAAATGTATTCATATTAATACATTTAGTAATGCAGCTATTAATATATGTATTCAGGCCAAATGTGTAATAAACGAGAGAAGGGGTTATGAAATGCAGATTTACAAATGGAAACATATTATATATAGCCCTACATATTTACTGGCGACATATAAAAATAATTTATTTGACAAGAATCTAATTTGATTTAATTTATGAATTTCACTGGTTTCTATCTTTGACCAAAAGACACAAAGTGATGGGATTTTTACCATATCCAAGAAAATATCCTAATAATTAAAAACATTTAAATTTCGTCAAAAGTCAGTTCAAACTTATTAAAACTCTGAGCGTATAGGCAGCCCAACCTGTGATGATTACTGCTTTGCGTCTTGTGCCTTGTTTACATAATTAGTACATAGCAAAGCCTCGTAATATCCTGTGTGGGATTGCATTCAGCGAGTGTTGGGTAGCCTACGTTTGTGGAAAACAGGCGACGCATACAAAAATAGAAAATTAGGAATACAGGTGTTCTCTCCAACAAGTAACGCAACCTAATCACATTTCCGTTCGCCTTTCGTTCCTGAATGTCACGGCATTGTAGAAAATAATAAGCTAATAATTAATTATGAGAATGGATCGTCAGACGATATGTGTCTGTCTTGCGATTGGTTTGGGCTGCGCGTGCGGAGAGTTATACGCGGGCGGGAATGTATCTGCACCCGGATCGCGGCATGGGTGGCGGTGCTCCGCGGGCGCCGCAGAGGCCACATTCTGATATAACGGCTTTGCATTATCGACTGCCACTCAGCATTAGCGCGGATCCGACCCCTTCAACCCCATTCATTCCCTCCGAATGACTCACCTCCTCCACATTCGCTCGTCCGTTTTAAGAGATTATGCTTGAAAGCGCATTATAGAGAGAGAATAAACTCGAATACCAATGGATGCCAGAGCTCCGGGTTAGTGTTTTACCATTCACGAAAAACCATGAATGGGAGAAGCAGACGCTCTGAGAATTAACCTATGTCCGGTGTCCTTTAACTAAACTTAGGCTACGCTAGTACAAGTACCACGAATAATACCAATTACAACAACAACAATAATAATAACGACAACATCAACAACAATTATTATTTCATGTAGCTAGTGCTAATAATAACCACTAGAATATAATCGTCGTTGTAATCATGATCATAACGGGACAATAATATAGGGCAATACCAATAATAATCGCCATCATAATGTCCGTATTTACGGAAATAGAAACAAAAAATACCAAGAATCTACAATATAAACTAAAATAATAAAAAGCCGACGACGGTAACATAGAATGTACCTTATGAACAAAAAAAATATGTGCCAACAGACACGGTATCCTAAAGTTCAGAACCCGATTAATTGTACAAGGTAAAGCATTTTCTCTGCTTCGGCTGGTGCTTAATGGTGTGTGAGTCTCGCGCCCACATGCGGCGATGAGTCGGCGACAACGCATCAGCTTTGATATAGTATTTCCATCTAAGACAGATGCCGACAGGGAGACCATAGATCAAGGAGTCGGGGAGCAGGAGGAATTTTCCTTTTTAATACTATTTTGAAAGGTAATAGCTACCTCTTTTTTAGGCACGCGAATCTTGAATTGTATATTTTTGAACATGACATTTCAGGCCTCCAACAGAAGACAGTAGCTATAATCACATTGCGAAAATTTGTCACTCGTGAGTCGTGTACGAGAGTAGCTAACACCGCGCGGTGAAGAATGTTCCGCGTTTCGTCAATAAATGTAGGCTAGAATATGTATAGGCTACGGGTTGTAATTCAAGAAATTGATGCCGCACAATGTCACATTCTACACACGCTGCACACTATCAGTCGCCGTTTGGCCGTGAGCTGTTTGTGAGAAATCTTCGTCGCGTCTCATATTTCCATATTATCTTTTGCCATTCATCATGCGCGCGGGCGGTCCGCTGTGCGCGAGGTTGGCATTTCGAGCGGGCACTCGCCTTCCAGCGTCGCACAGTTGTTTAAAATACGGGAAATGCCTACAGTCCAGTCTCCATTCCTTCACTTCATTCATAAAAAAAAAACGAGTGAAAACACTAGGCGGGCGGGGTGGTTCGCTCACTAGCTACGTCACACTTTACGCATTAATCTCCAATTTAGAATTTCTCTCCCCTCAGCGCCTCTCTCCTCTCCTGTCCTCCCGTACATTCCACATCTTTTGCAATTTTCTATTTTCAATGTCATCTTCGATATCGCTCATTTCTCCTCCTGCCCCCGCCCCCCGCCCCGTCCCTCCGAATTTCCCGGCCTGTCATTCCTCTAATGAAATGGCGCGCAGCAGACGCCAAATCAAGGAAATAAGTAGCCAGCAGCCTTTTGTCTGCACGGAGGCAGCAGGGAACACAGCATTTTTAAAATGTCAACTCCCCAACCTGAGACACCGCGGCCATGTCAGTGTGCGCGTCTCGTGTAGTTTTTTTTTTCTTTTCTTTTTGTTCCTGGTGTTCCTAGAGGATGAAGACATTTATTCCCCTGCATTATGTTTTCTCCCATGCCAGACCCACAATGTAAATGGTAAAATTGCTACTAAGTCTGTTCTAATAAACGATTATTGTCATGATGAACGGCATACGCGCATTTAAAATTTCCTCTGGACATCTATAGTCTACTCTGCCCTTCTAGTGGCTTTACAAATCTACAAGAACGGTTGAGAAGACAATTATTTCTCTGCTTATAGCCCGATGTTTTAAATAAGATGCACTAGCATTACATTTTTATCCATATATACATTTTTATACACACTGCAGCTTAGATAACTAACAAAATGGAATCACGACCAAATTGGCAAGGCGTTATCTGAAGTTCATGGTATAGATTTCCATTCGTTGACATACAATTGGCACACAACGATAGGCTACAAAATTATGGGTGATGCATGTTCAACGAGATTAATCTTTGTCTTTTTGTGAGCCGCTACCTCAACGTAAGGGGCCCTCGCATTGGGAGAGATGATCGAACCAAATCGGTCCATACACAGCAAAATGGTTGTGTACATTTAACACCCTAGGGTGTTCACATGAGTTTGTGGACTCATATAAACACCCACGGGTGTTAACTGTACTCCGGCAGTGTTCAATTTACACAGACATGTTTGCTGTGTAGGGGAACTCTGCAATGTGCGCCAACATATAACACCTTACCCGTTTTAAAATATCTTATTATTGGTTCGCAAATACCATACGCCACAGAACCAAGTAGTGTTATTCAAATCCGTTCATAGCTTTTCAAATGGTCTAATTACACACACACACACACACACACACACACACACACACACACACACACACACACACACACACACACACACACACACACACACACACACACACACACACACACACACACACACATATAGCCTACATTTAAAAACAGGGGCGATCTAACGGATCCACTGAATCAAATCAGAATTTTTTTTAAAAATATGCTGTTGTGTGTTCGCACATTACCCACTGGAAAACACAAATCTACGAATTTTTATTTTAATCCAATTATAATTTTCTATCATGGTGGCCAGAATATATTTTGCACTGTCTTATATGGGGTCTTCAAAAGATTTACGGGTACTGTGATATACGGCTTGTAAACGTCCAGAGTTTTAGCCGTTGCTTTTAACCTCGTTCCAGTTGACGTAATTTAATTGAAAATATATGATTCCCTCTTTACCTCAAATTGCATCCTAATTGCAATTTTTCACAACGCCATTCTCAAATACAATTCATTCTGACCATTTAGTGCCATCGCCTGCCCAGATTTAAATCAGTGTTGGAAAAAAGATTCAGGCTCCTGTCCCGTAGCTAGAACGTGCACATCATTTTTTTGATGCCTTAGGCCTATTCACAGTTTTTTTATTTATTTCAGGGTTTAAATTAATACAGTCTTAGTAGGCCGACAGTATTTTATCCCAAATGCATTCCCGCGTGCTCATCTCATTGCAACAAAATTAACAAAATGCTGACAACCAGTTAGATTAAAAACTCTTAGTAGGAATGGATTTTAAATGGTGAATATGCAGGACTTAATGCGAGGCGTTCGAAACGCAAACACTGATCTCTCAGATTAGGTTTCCAATCTTTGGCTTCAAAGGGTACCTACTGCTTCGGAAAGATACCCCCTGCTTTAAAAAAGTGCCCCCCGTTTTGGAAGGCGGGACGCCCCTCAGCCAAGATCCATTCAACGTGTAATTTGGCTACTTGCGACACGTGGGTTGTGTGTAATCAGCTATCTCCTCATAATCCCGCATCTGCTCTCGGGCGATGGGCTTTTTGGGTGTCGCTTGTATGGACACCACAAAAGGACCAATTTCGCAGAAGACTGCAGGGAAAGCAGAGATAAGATTATAGGCATGATTCTGGTATGATTAAGCTCTTGGCGTCACACGGAAAAACAGAAACACCACTACGAGCAAACTGACCACTTTGTATAGCTTCCGTGTTTACCTCTCATATATGTGTTTCAAATAACATCTTGCATGTAAAAAATAAATACACCAAATCAACCCATCAATCAAAATGTGCTTGCTTTACTGTGGCTGAATAATTAAAAAAATACTTTAACCAGCACTGAAATCCACAAGACCTAAAAACCAACCGTGAAAAAAACTGGGACAATTTTCACGGCCCTATTAAATTATTACCCAATATCCGTTCAAGACTGGCAAATTAATACATAAAGCTAGCCAGCAGATATCAGCTACCTAACTAGGCAATGACTGTCTCTATTTTTGAATGGCTCGTGAGCTTAACGAACAAACAAATCAAATAAACAAATAAATATAATATCGAACCTATATCTCAGCCAACGCCACATATTATCACACGGACAAGTTAAAGGTTAATTACGGAAGTATTTCGGGATTATTAATCTATCCGATGTATAGGATTTCAACAGAAGCCTAGGCCTAACATTATTATGTTAAATGTTAATGTTTATCTAGCAGGTTTAATTGGCGCCAGTTTATATATTAATTAGACTCTATCAAGCCGTGCAAAGTGGAAACTGTCAAAATTCCGCAAATTATATATTTTATGTGTGCTCATTTTAAATTTTCCGTAAGTACACTTGTGAGCTCACTTTTATAAATCACTTATCAATAGTAGCCTATCCGATATCACGTTAAAATACTCGATTAAGCGCAAAAACAAATGGACCACAGTGTACTTCCGTGACTCGGCCAAAGGAGGCGGTAGAGGGCAGCAAAGCTCCCTCCCCGATGATCAGACCTTAACTTCCTCCCTTTCATCTCGGGATCAGCATATTTAGCTGCTCAGGACACAGCCCTGAAAAGTATAATCAGGACCACCGTTCGTCTTAAGCCTACGCTTACAACAAAGCGAATCAGATTTTTAAAAATAATACAACACAACGCAGGGTATGTTGCCCCGCTCCTGTGGTACCATTAAAATCTGAACTATTACACTTCAGCACCGTTATTTGTCCTACAAATATTTGTCAATATGTCAATCTTTGCCTGACTTTAAAAATGCTGTTTGTTCCCAGATTTGTGCCGCAGTTAACCGAAACTTGATCATTGTCAGCGACTCTGCTATGATTATTTCCAGTTGTAGAAAACTCAGGAGGAATTCGCAGGATTTCTTGGATCTTGACCGGATAATTTTTTGGTCAGAATAATATCAAACGAAAGCACTTATTACCTTTGGTCTTTGAACAGGAAAAAATACGTTCAAACGTGATTTTTTTTTAACAAAAAAATAACAATATCATGTTCTGAAGCATAAAGTCAGGATATTTGTAACATAAATATTGCGTTAGTTTAGCTCTGATCTCTGGTGTTAAGCAGAGCGTTGTCGCCATTAAACGCATTGGGCTCTTGGCCAGCAAATTGTAGCCTATGTTTTCCAGCACATCTCCCTTGTTCAGCTCGCGGGCAGCTGTCTCGTGCTTGTGTCCTTTGAAGGGACAATGTGTTTTTTTTCCATTCCGCATCATGAGGTGGGGTGTGTTTGTGTGGTTGGTGGTGGTGGTGGTGGGGGGTCAAAGGGGAAAAACGAACACGGAATTGAAGCAAGGTGGCCGGAAAGGTAACAGGAGACAAAAAGACAGAAAATAGGGCATTAATCTAACACGCATGCTTCAAAATAATTTATTCGAAAATGTCGGGGGACTAAATAAATAAATATGGCAAATAAACGAATGGCAGAAAAGCTCAACTCTCTCGAGCTTTCGAATTAATTACAGCGGTGAATTGGATTAGAGCGCATTTAATTGTGCACAACAGGAAAGCTAATGCGTGCCACGCGCACCCCGGAGGACTATTAGCTGATTCATTTCCCCCCTTTTCCCTTCCAACGATTGTGTCGTCACAGAAGGGGAGAGTATTCCTCTTTCGTTCGGTAGCCTATAATTGCTTGTCCAATACAATAGCGACAAGACTAACATACTACTGATTATGCCTTCCTCTATGGTGGCTGGTGATGAGCATAACAATGATGATGATGATGATGATGATGATGATTATTGCAACACTACGCCATTTTGTCACTGGTGTTTTTTGTTCTCTTTTTTGTTTTAGTTTTTTTATTATTTTTTACTGTGTATCTATGAGTTTGCGGTTCTGCTATAGCTAGTACGGTACAGTAATACAACCCGACCACATGTGTTGTAGCCTATGTAAGCTCTCCGCTCATTACCAAACGATACAGAACGAAATCATTAAAGGTTGTAAGAAAAATAGTCCAAATAATCGCGTACATTAAATACAACACGATAACCCGCGCGCTCCCAGCATTAACTGGGTGTGCATAATGCTCTGTTCGCAAAGATTATGCGAGTTTGGTTGAGCAGTTTCAAACGAAAGTCTATAAAAAAAAATAAAAAAAATGAAGTGCCCATAAACTGCTTTATGAAGCACAGCTGCACGAGCTGCCTGCCTTACAACCGGGAACCAAAGAACAAGACAGGGGCCACGTGATCCAATAAATCAAAATCATCGCACTGAATGGAGTAAACGGGAGAACTTAAACATGCTTCCATTATTCAAAAACACTATGATCGCTCTCTCTCGCGCTCTCTCACGCGTTCCACAGTTTTGTAAATGACTGGACCAGTCATTTGCAAAACATTAATAATTCGTTTGTAATATTTGTCATTAATACATAGTATTTGTAACAGTAACAGTAATAGTACTACGGAAATTATGACTATTATTTGGGATCATTAATATGATCGCTGTAGCCTATTGTATTCAACTGAAATTATGGGCTTCTGGTGGAGAGTGAAATAAATGCAGTTTAGTATGCACCTGGTATCGCTGCAATACCGAGCTCTGCAGAGGATTCTCTTATTTTTGTTAATCTCTGTAGAACACATCCGCACAAACTGTGTCCCCGGCAACGGGGTCTCTCGCCTTTTCAGTACTAGTTAGCTTGCAGTTGCGTTGAGTTACAGGTAGAACAGATATGCTACATGAAGGGGACTGTATGTTCGTACTTCCCACGTCTACGTCACCTGAAATTCTTTCCGCAAAGGTCAGCGCGGTCCAGACCACCAGCCGGTCGTCCAGTTTAAATGTTCCATTTATATGAGGGAGGAATTCAAATTGAACAACTGAAGTACATTTCTTTGCTTGTGTTTGAATTTATTCATTGATTCATCAGTGTGTGGGCTTTTGAAATGTCAATTCTTGTGGCCTTTATGGAGGTATTTAGAGAACTGGCATAAAACAAAAAAAATGAAAATAAAAACGGACAAATTGTGCCACTGTTGGAAAAAATAGGCTGTGGCCAACAGTAAAGTTCTGACTGGAAAAGACAGCCATCAGAATCACAGACAATCACCAGGAAATAACACACTTAAGCCAAGACATCTCTGGAACAGGCATCCATTCTCAACTGAAATTTTGTTTTAGCAAATATAGCCATTTTAATGTATTTGTTCATAAGCAAAGGGAATCAGCTGGTCAGCATAAACATCCAATTTTTTAATTCTTTCAAAATTGGCAACAAAGTCATATAATTACAACCCTCATTTGAATTTTTTTTTTTTTTTTTTTACAATTCTATGAAGGAAAGTCTACTCTGCATTGAAAATGAACTACTCCCGATAATCCACCCCCACAAGTTCTATGTCAGTGTTCTAGAACTCCATCACCGGTAGTTATTGTTACATCAGCATTAGAATGCTCAGTTAAGAACATTCTACTCACATATTTGTGATCTTACATCTTAAAAGGGTTAAAGGTTAGTTGTCCAGTGATGGCAATGGGAAAGACTTGGGCTGATTATCTATAGACCTCAGCTGTGAATTCCTATGTGTGAAGTAGCTGCTGTCCAGGGTCCTGAAGGCCTCCTGGGTGTTGAACGGTAACAGAAACAAATGACAGCATCCAAAAGGGAGGGGCTGCCCCTGAGCTCCCCTAGCTCCTCCCCCACAGCCCCCTGCCAGCAGGAATGATTGGACAATGAGCTATAAATGAGATGTCAATCATTGACTTGTTTCGTTGCATTGCTGTTGAGAGCAAAGCCTTTTCAAGAGAACGTGTCATTCAGCAGTTTTGAGGCTTTCGTTTGCCCTTCAGTGTACAGAGCATCTTACAGCAATTAACTCCTCAATCCTCTTAGTGAAATTGACTTGCCTGAAATGAAAAAGCCTGGAGCTGGGGTGGGTTTTTCTTTCTTGTCATATACGTCAGTGATGTGTCAAAATACATCTGATGGTGCAATGGTCACTTGACATTAGTGGTTGAGCAAAGTCTTTGCGGAATATGATATCAGAATTACTATGAAAAACACATTTAGACACGAGTTGCCATAAGTAGCGAATGTAATAAATTGCACAAACATAGTTTGCACTCAACAAATTCCAAAAGTACATTATTCTTCTAAAAAGAATGTTAAATCTGAAATTCTATCCATTTTCTAAACCACTTACTCTTGGTCAGGGTCACTGGAGCCTATCCCAGCATGCATTGGGTGAAAGGCAGGAATACACCATGTGATGGGTCACCAATCCATTACAGGGACCACACACCATTTATACCCCAATTTAAACTCTCCAATTAGCCTAACCTTGTACTGTGGGAGGAATCCCACGCTGACACAGGGAGAACATGCACAACTCCACACGCAGAAAGGCCCTCGTTCAGGATTCAAACTCCTTACCTTCCTGCTGTGAGGCAAGACCGCTGCTCACTGCACCACAGTGCCACCCTAAACATCTCAAATGTTTTGACTGGAATAATCACTACTGGTCAGCCCTGGGAGAATCAGTGGCACAATCACACCTGTCCTCCAGAATATCACCTGCTTCCCTAGGGGACTGCGCACCTGGCACAGGTGTATCACAGGGGTGTGTGTAGGGGGCCCTTTCAGCGTGTGAATAACTGATAACACCACGCTGTTTGCTTGCGTCTGGCATATCCCGGTGAACCTGGGATATTCGTCCAGGTTTGGTTAAATCCTCATAACTTCCAGGAGGAAAAGAGGGGTTTTGTTGGCAGGCTTGTTCGTAAGAGCAGTGTACGGCCTGAAGCCGGGCTCTGTGTCTCCCCACTGCACCAGCCCAATTATAGATCATATCTTATAATTCATGCGACTGAAATCACTCTGACGTTATCCTGGGCCTGCCGTCGCTGTACTTCCTTACTTTATCTTCCATCATCTGCTGGGCCTGGACACTCATTCTCAGGAAAAAATGCACAAAAACCACCTAAAAAGGTACAAATGCTTGTCACTGGGGCGGCAAACCTACCGGCACATAAAACTGTACCCCGAGCCAGCCATACATAATTCATTTGTGCCTTTTTTTGCTTGAAAAGGGTACTTATTAGAACCCAAATTGAACATTATTGTACTTTCAGGGTACGTTTTGGAAAATTTGTTCCTTAAAGAAGAAAAATGTACCTTTATTTCTGAGGCTGTATGTAAAGAGACTAATTGCAGTTCATATGCAGAGATAATTCTTCACATAGGAACTGAATATATGATAACATACAAAATGACTTGGTAAAAGACCCCAGAAAAAGAAGATGAACCAAACTGGTCAATGCGGTGAGGGGTGCTGGATTGGCGAAAGAGTAACTGAATGGTTTGGCACAGTATGATCTTATTCTATCAAGTGAGACAGGATCACCACAACACTGTACTTTAGGTTAAGTCATAATCCAACTGAAAACTGGATGTACTTTGTCTTGTCTGTTCTGTAGTGATCTTGATGATGTCTCTGTATGGATAAAAGCATGAATGTAATGTAATGTAAAACAGAAACAATTATTGATTTTTTTTTTTAATGCTTTCTCCAAAATTTGCTGCGAAAAACAGTGCCACGGAACTGATAAACTTTCCAGAATTAAGGCTTCACAAGTAAATAAATAAATAAGTAAATAAAATAAATAAATGAACTATATTTTTAGAAGTGTGGTCATATCTCGTGGACGAAACTTCATTCCTGCCGAACCTCCATTCCTACATAATAAATACGTCCGCGACATGAATGCAAAAATAAAAAAAATCCAACAAGAACTGTGAAAACTGATGCGTGCTTTTATCCCCTCGTATAATCGCTGTTTTAAAAAGACTTTCGACTTTAGCCACCACGAGCGGTACCAGCGTGACCCGATTTGATAGTGTCTCTAATCTGAGGTAAAAGGGCGGGCTCATTGATAAAGCCTCACACGCATGCGCACGCGCACGCAAAAGCCCAGACGAACGCACCAGAGTCCTCCAGAACTCCTTGTAGAAATGTAAGTTGTTATCGGTTATCAGCACAGTACCCAACTGGAAGGGAAGTAACTGGGTAAAGTGTGACTCATCGCGTGTGTGTGTGTGTGTGAGAGAGAGAGAGAGAGAGAGAGAGAGAGAGAGAGAGAGAGAGAGAGAGAGAGAGAGAGAGAGAGAGCTTGTATATCTGCAGCTGTCCAAAAAGCACAACAAGGTAAAACGGGAATGCGCCCTTTGTAGCGCCTCTGGGGGCGGCGTCTTCAGATCCAGTAAACGCATTTTCGCGTGATGTGTGTAACACACGAGAGGGTCGCTCTCACAGCGCGTGTGTGTGTGTGTGAGTCTCCTGTGTACACCATGGCTGTTTTCACCCTGTATTTCCACGGTCTCACCGCCAGCACAGTCTGCGAAGGTGTCCAGTGTTACCAGGTTGGGGGTTAATTCCCCTACTTATGGGGGATTTTCAAATCAATGGCGGCAGAGGTGGAGTTTCCTGTGGGGAATTGAAGGGGGGAATTTCGTCAAAATCTGTAATTCGTTTAATGAATGGAGGAAATTACGGCGCTTAAAATTGTTTATTCATTATTGAAAATGTTACAATAGATCCAGGTTGAACAACATCAGCAGCAAGCATGTTACAATTACAATTTTGTGTTTAAGTGAATTAAGAAATTGTTGGGAATCTGGAAATCAGCTTTCATATTGTATGTAGGCTATCATTGATGGGCGGTATTTGAAGACTTGTCTTACCCTATTGTTTTGAGGTTTTCCGCTTTTTATATATATATATATATATATATATATATATATATATATATATATATATATATATATATATATATATATGTCCACATTTCAAACAGGGTCGTCTTCGGTTGCGGCTGCATCTTTTCACACAATGTAGCCTACAATTAACAGCTGTTCCAATGAGCCTGTGTGCGCGATACACTGTTTTACTGGGAGGAAACTAAAGGTGACCGTTTTATGCACAATGTTATGCCTTGCCGAGAGCAGCCTCTTCCTTGCGCTTTCTGATCATTAACAAAGACGGTTAGATTAATGCATTGCTTATGTAACATGAAAGGGTGGCGGATCCGCTGCTGCGGCAGTTGCTGAATGAAGAGTGGCCTACTCAATATTGAGTCGCGGGCGTATGATTAAGCGGGTGAAGTGTACTTCCTGCTTGGTAACCAACGGTCATCATTACATTACATACATTTGGCAGATGCTTTTATCCAAAGCGACGTAGGCCTACAATAAATGCGTACCGAAGGTCACTGGAACAAACCCAAGCACTGGTCAGATAAAGTACAAATTCTATCTTACAGTAGCATCTATCCAAAGCCATGAACATCAAGTCTAAGCTATGGCTAAGTCTAAAGGTTAAGTCAGCTACGCTCTGAAAAAGAATGTGTTGATATACAACACATTTTGTTTTGTTACTATACTTTTGTGTTATTTTCAACACATTTTCTGTCCGAGTTACTATTTTTATGTTACTCTCAACACATTTTGTGTCAAATTACACAATTTATGTGTTAAAAAGGGAGACTTGTGTTGTCCTTAAAACCTTAACTAGACACAGAGGTGTGTTAAAGAAATTACACGTTATGTAGCCTATGTGTTGTTTTTCACACATCTGAGTGTAAAGCTATGGCTAAATCTTCAGAGAGAAAGTGAGGCACGATTACAAAAAACGATAAAAGATCTAGATCAAGATACAAGTGAAGGTGCTAGAACATCATGCTTAACTGGTGGGTAGCCCAGCAGTGACTGAGCGGTCCGTGGGTTTTAATAGAGTCAAGGCCCCTGTTTCTCACGTACGAAAAGACGTATAAAAAATGTGATCCTTAAAGTTAAAGTTTATTTCGTGTATTTACAGGACATTGGACAGTAGTTTTCCCTTCTCGTTTTCTCCCAATGAAGTAACTTCACAGACATTAAGTAGCGTTACTCACGTGCCCAAGCAACGTTATGGCGGGGGTTGACTGAAGAGTTCTGAGGCCGAAAAGTACATCAGTCCACCTTAAAAGGAAAACTTACTGAGTTATGTGGAACGGACATCATGATGACCCCCCCCCCCCCCCCCCCCATGTTTTCGGCTATTGCTAATCTAAGTAATGCGATTTCCGCTTAATTTCCAATTGAAAGCTGTTTTGAATAGACGTTGATTGTAGCCAAAATGCTAATCACACCAGAGTATGCGGTCAAGTGCTCCGTGGGTGCTGTTTGACATGCAGATCTCTGTATACAACCACGCTCTCAAACACTCATCCACCAAAACAGCTGTTTATATACGGGTGGACTCAGAAGCCTACGCTAAGCACCCATGCAGATATAGACGGCTATTTAAAAAACTGCCGTGACAAACTAATTACATCCTCACAACGTTACAGTAAGAAGCAATGCGGTAGCCACACCGTCGCATGATATTTGGGAACGTCGTGCTTTCGCCGGGCAGACTAGAGACGAACTCGCCGCATGGTGAATGCGCTTTTGATAGAGTGACGGCGACCCGTGTTCATTCAGTGTGGTTACATAGTGACTAATCACGGCTGTTATCGCAACATCACGCGCCATCAAATGTCACCGCTGCGCATTCCGCAGGCTTTTCACTGAAGATTATGCCAAAAGCAACAATCTGTCCTGAACATATTTTGCTGGCACCTTATTAAGAAATTGAATTCAGTTTTTCAAAACAATTAAATATTATTCAGACACAGATTGAAACGCACTCAACCGTTTTAGCCTTTAAAAAAAGACATTTCATCGAATATTCACACGCACACACATAATACAGACGGGTGACAAATTAAAGGAAAAACTCCTACAGTGAGGGGGTCCGGTGGCTCTGTTATACTGTGGGTGTGGGGGGCATTATCCTGGCATGGTTTGGGTCCACTTGTTCCCTTAGAGAGAAGGGTCACTGTAAATCAATACAATGTTATTCTGGTGATCACCTTTATCCTATGATGAAACTTTTCTATCCTGATGGGAGTGGTCTCTTTTGGAAGAATGGTGTCCCATCCCTCCAGTAGAGTTCCAGAGACTACAATCTATGATATACTAGTGGTAGAATCTATGCCAAGGTGCATTGAAGCTGTTCTGGCAGCTCGTGGTGGCCCAACGCCTTACTAAGACACTTTATGTTGGTTTTTCCTTTAACAGCATTCTTCCAAAATATATTCCCTCATTTGGTGGTTTGATGATGGTGATGGAGAGCGCTGTCTAACACGTCGGTCCAAAAGCTCCCATAGATGTTCAATTGGGTTGAGATCTGGTGACTGTGAAGGCCATAGCATATGATTCACATCATTTTCATACTCATCAAACCATTCAGTGACCCCTCATGCCCTGTGGATGGGGGCATTGTCATCCTGGAAGAGACCACTCCCATCAGGATAGAAACGTTTCATCATAGGATAAAATTGTTCACTCAGAATAACTTTGTATTGATTTGCAGTGATCCTTCCCTCTAAAGGGACAAGTGGACCCAAACCATGCCAGGAAAATGCCCCCCACAGCATAATATATCCACCGGACCCCCTCACTGTAGGGGTTTTTCCTTTAATTTGTCATCTGTATGTACGTATATATATATATATATATATATATATACACATACATACTGTATATGCATGTAACTGTGACATAACGATGTGATATTTAATATAAAATGATGTCACTTTTCCTCACAGTGCTGTGGTTCTGTGAGTGTTGTTCTGGTGTGTTCCTGTTTGATCTATTCCCTGTGGCTTTAACCATGCCACACAACCTTTAACCGATAACGGTGCGGATGGACAGCAGGGGGCGCTCTTCGTCCTCAGGGCTGCCGGTGGAACCCTGAGGGGGGGGGGGGGGGACGCGCAATAACCTTTCTTCTGACACTCTTTAATGACAATCTGTCTGACTAATTTCCCCCAAGGGGACATTAACTACCTCTGTGCCGGGGGGACCATTCATCGTTTCTTTTTTTAAAGTGCCGTTTTAATTTGGAGTGGGGCGGGGGAAGCACAACACTTCAGCCGTGAGTAAAAACTCTCTCTCCCTCTCTCTCCCCATCCCTCTCTTTTTCCTCTCTCTCTCTATCTCTCTCTCTCTCTCTCTCTCTCTCTCTCTCTCTCTTTCTCACTGCCCCTCCCCTCTCAAATTCAAACTCAAACATATTTTGATGGCATGACACCCGAAAGGCACACATTTATAGATGTTATTCCCCATTTACACAAACAACACAATTTATGCCCATTAACCATAATGGAATTAAGAACCCCCCCCCCCCTCTCTGAATGACAATGCTGTTTATTTATTCTTATTGTGACTGTATTTATTTACGCTCTGACCACCAGGGGGCGCAGTTTGAATTGACCGTGTGTCAATGAATGGGATCAGCTGAGGGCCGTCGGGGAGCAAAGCAAGGTGGATTGTTTTAACCTATTACGAATGGGGTCAATTTGACCCGATTCACTTTTGACGTCTCTTAAAAAGCAACTAACCTAATTTTTTTACATCTTGACACTGTATGGCTTTTCCTAATTTGTTGGGATTAAATAGTAAACATGCAAAAACATAATGCCATGTTTTCAAAAGTCCTGTAACCAACTTTGTATACAAAGGTGTTGCGCGTGGTCATTTGTGGCGGTAGCTGTATAAAATGTAAGAAAATATACAGTACAACCTTTTTTCTTTTTTATCTCAGATTTTTTGTGGGTGATTCTGGTGGAACTGTCCCATGCAGGTTTTAAACTTCACAAACGTTCATTACCTCAGGCTCTAAAATTAGATGTTTCACTGCAGATTTTTAATATTTAGGGATAAAAGGTTAGTCAATTGGGAAACACGCAAAAGGTGAAAATGAAAGTGTCAAAAATTAATAGTTTTGTGTCAGTTTAAACTTTTGGGGTCAATTTAACCCCCAACATAAGAGGCGTCATAAAATGTCAAGATAATATGGGGGTGAAATGGTGTAATTTCGTACAAAACAGTGAATGCATGATCCTGCAGTCTCTGGGCCTGATCCTGCAGTCTCTGGGCCTCAGGTGTGTGGTGCACTTGAATGAATGGAATGTTTATGAGAATGGAACATTGGAACCTTTTTACTTCCTTTCTGCGAAACCTTAAGCTGAAAAAAAAATCTTCTTTCAGCCAGTCACAGGAAGTGAAAAGCGGTGAAGAACGTTGCTCTAGTGTTTCCGGGATGCTGTGATGCAGGAGGTGGAGCCTGTTTCAGATAATTGTTTAAAATGTTTAATGGATCCTGGACGGCATCAGCGCTCACATCTGAAGAGCCACTTCCACTGTTCCTACAACAACATAACCAGCATGAGACTCAGAGACACCGAGTTACTACTCCACCACACTGAAACACTGAGTAACTACTTAACATAATCACACCGAGTTACTACTCCAACACACTGAAACACTGAGTAACTACTCAACATAATCACACCAAGTTAGTACTCCAGCACACTGAAACACTGAGTAACTACTCAACATAATCACACCGAGTTACTACTCCAGCACACTGAAACAGAGTAACTACTCAACATAATCACACCGAGTTACTACTCCAGCACACTGAAACACTGAGTAACTACTCAACATAATCACACGAGTTACTACTGCAACACTGAAACACTGAGTAACTACTCAACATAATCACACCAAGTTGTACATATAGGAAATGTGATCTTTTCTAGTCTAAAATTAATTGTTATTGCAATTTACGAGTATTCACCCCCCTCACTGTCTTTTCTTTCTTTTCAAAACTTTTTATAAGAACTATATTCT
Organism: Synaphobranchus kaupii; assembly: GCA_029718625.1. Lineage (NCBI taxonomy): Eukaryota > Metazoa > Chordata > Actinopteri > Anguilliformes > Synaphobranchidae > Synaphobranchus > Synaphobranchus kaupii. The sequence goes on from CM056389.1 coordinate 8,308,944, forward strand.
GTACTTTATGCTTATTTATCTATGGTTTTGTTTTGTTAAAGGTTGTTTTTGTTAACCTATTTGTAACCCCCCACCGCCTAACTGGGGGACACTGAACAAGAACTGGAACAAATCTGAGGTACAATATATAATCAACTCAGAATGAAAAGGCAGTTTTATAAAAACATTAAACCATTTCATTATACATTTGAATGGAAATTATTTCCACAATAACAGCCCTTTCTGCCTGTTGTGATTTCATATTGTACTTTTTTGTTATTTTTTTATTTTACTATATGAACTTGAATACATAAATTATTATCTATAGTAATATTATTATCATTACTATTATTGTTATTATTATGCTTTATAAAATTCAAGAGAAGACTTAAGGATTAATGATTTATTGAGAAAACACTTGAAATGAAAAAAGTAAAATGAACAGTCCAACAAGATGCATTTCTGAGCTAGCAGTAACAACAAAGTTCTAGAACACCTGAAAAGCTTTAATTCAAGAAAATGAAAAAAAGTCTGGACTGCATTTCAACAGCTTTTAATATGCTTTTAGTATACCATTGGTTAAACCGATCACCGCGACAAGCCTAGTTAAAACATTTTTTTCTGCAGTTTAAAACGTCACATTTTCGTTTCATTACAGTTTTTCTCAATCGCTTGGATGCATTTCTTGAAACTCTAACCTCATTCCCAAAACTCTAAGTGCAATCCCCAAAACAGTAAAATCATTTTTCATAACACTATACCACCCGTTCAAAAGAAACTATAACAATCAAAATGATAACCACATGCGTCAAAAGACACTAAGTCAGTCAATCGCTACAACAATGTCACCAAATGTATAGCACCTTCTGATCATTGCGTAAACCCTGACACTCAAAATGCAAAGTATTTGCATCAAAACTGGACAGGTATTGTGTACAAAGTGTTGCTGTCAATGTAAAACAATTCCTGGACACACAAATTACGAGAAAAAACATGTTTATTATGTATCTTTTTCATCTATAGTATGGTTGTTTTACTTTTTTATTTTGTATTTTTTGTTTTTCACTGCTGCACAACCAATCGCCCACCTGGGGACACTGCTTCTTGCTCCATTTTTTTGCACTGGAACCCTTAACATTTATATATGTTTGTGAGTATTGTGTTCACAATTTGCACCTGTGGGATGGAATTGACAGCATGTGTTCTCCGTTACTCTTCAAATGTGTGAAGGGAAGTTACTCACTCCAATCACCCATCATGCTGGCCTTATCTTTTGTACAAACACAATGCTCATTATACATAGTATTTTGCATGCAATGATTTACCCAATGAACAACTGTGTCATTGCGAATGGGAAATGTACATAGCCAATTGAGAAAAAAACAATCTGTTTTGACTGGAATGTCGAAGTGGAATGAGGATTGCATCTACACTATGACAACTGCATTTAGTGTTTTGCATTCTGTGTGAACACAATGAGAAGTGAAATAGTGTATTGGCCAATTGCCTTAATGGTGTGGGGTTTTGAGGCACTGTTAAGAGAATGAGGTTAGAGTTTCCAGAAATGCATCCAAGCGATTGAGAAAAACTGTAATTGCGTTGCAAGTTTGGGTTCATGGAATGGCGAGATTGACGGAATTGATTACGCAGGAATACGGAGGGAGAACGGACAGCCTGTACAGTTTAAAAATACAAACAACTCAACTAGCATAAATACAATAATGATTTTGAAAGCCAGTAAGTGACATTTCAAAATGGGACATAGGCTACTGATTCTAGCTGTTCCTTTGCTTTCTTTTAAAAGGTGTTTTTACGTTCTGAAAAACTGTCGAGATTAAGGGCAGCTAAATTCAAGCGAGCAGCATTAAAGGGATAGTATCGTTTGCATGCAAGATGTTGAGATTCTTCATTTAACGTTTTGTTTATTTTTCATTTGCTCTCACAAGACTGACATAGGCCTATATAAACAAGGCACACTGTTAGATTATTGCGAGCATGTTAAAGATATAGATTGAGTATCCGTAATTTCAGGGACTGCCGATTGAGTCCCATGGCCCATATCGAACGGCTCCATCCCTAATGATATATTTTAATGTTTTAATAAACAAATAAACAATCCAATGCTTAATTCTGTAAAGTTCAGAAGAGGCATACAGACAGGTGGGCACTGAAGCAAAGATTTCCCTGCTGCAATTTAATTATTTCCCGCATCCGAATTATGAACTGGCAACTTCGGATCTGTTTCCAACCCACTATCCGTGCACACCCGTAGAGGTAGATCTGCTCTATTGTTATTTACTGTAATATATCAATACTCAGTGATACTGCAGAGTACCTAATGTATACTACAAGGGGACCACAGTATGGACAGCATAGTGTGCACAAGCTAAGCTAGCAGTATCTCTTGTGTGCTTACCGAAGCCACCCCTACATGGAGTAAATACGAGAGAGCCTGTCCCCTCTGCAGCTGAGAGTAGCTTATCTTACCAGCCTTAAAGAGGACCTGAAACTCTGGGAAAATATGCCTTTCACAGTGCTGCAGAAATGAGCTTCCACACACACTCACTCAGACACACACACATACACACAGAAACACACAAATATACACACTCACACACAAGATAGATCAGAGCAGCTCACACTATACACAATGTGAGTGTCCACCGTGATGCTCTGGTTATGCGGCCTGATCAAGAGCAGAAAGCAGAATCATTTATTTTTAAATTTTTTGTTTTACTCCAGTACAGTAGTTTTTTTTTCATTTTCATTTTCTCCATTTTTCAGTCTACTCCCAACATTTTTGTAATTTGGAAAAATAAAAAACAACAAAAACCATCTCACTGTCTTTTTGTATGTTTGAGTTGGCCAGTACTCTCAAACAATACTGATTGCTCAGTAATATAATGGTAATAGTGTGTAATTGGCACTTATAATTTGTAGTCATTTGTTGACTAGTGTTTATTATTTGAAGGAAAAATGTGTATGGTTTTGAAAATAGTGCTTAATTTTCACAAGATATATGAAGTTTTGCAGAAAGAGTTGACCGTGTGGGTTTATAATTTTGAGAAACTAGTTTTAATTTCAGAAAATGTGTCTAAATAATTGAGAAAAACTGTAATATTACGCTGCTACAATAGCATTGATACAACTGCGTCATGACTTAAGACCAGGTTTGTGCTGATTTCAGCCTCAAAACAGCAATACGCCAAAAAATTTGCCTGACCACACCTCATCTTAAGACCAACCCACCCAGGTGGGCGCAGGTTCATTTGCTATTTAACCAACGTGAGCGCTGGACAGACAACTGCGCCGGTCTGAAACTAGCAAAGACACTTGCACTTGGGTTACCGCCACTTAGCGCCCAGTGTAAGATAGAGCCTATTGAGTTAGTACTCCTCAACCAGAAATACTAAATTCCGAATCTGCATTGTGTAACTATTACTAACAGTGATGCTGTGAAAAGTACTTACACAGCACAGAGACACTGTGTAACTACAGCACTAGGGATGTGCATCCCTTTACCCCAAATATCAGTAATTTTTTTGTTTTGTTTTTTTCTACTTATATAAATTTAATAAATCTCAAGAATGACTGATTTTTTTGGGGGGCAAATGGATTTATATGTAGAGAATAGTGAATGATGGTGTACTTAAAGATTGCAAACAAACATTCCTTATTAAAAAATGTACGTCATGAAAAATGTGAGATAAGAATATCAACTAATACTGCATTTATATTAGGGCATAATGTTCATGTCCATCTGATATAATAGCAATAAACCACCGTCATCTATCAGTAATTTGCAGGCTTTGGCTGTTAATACAATGTTAATATGTGCAAACATTGCACTTTGAATTTGAATTTGAGGGAGAGAGCGGGGGCGGAAGGATAGCTAGGACAGGAGGGGGTCTTGATCTCATATGGACACATCCTAAAAACGCTTTAACAACACTAGAGCTGTTTGAGAGAGAGAGAGTATGGGACAAGGAAAAGAGCAGGAAGGAGATGGGTTGCCTAGCAAGAGAAAGAAAGCAAGGAAGAGGGAGAGAAAGAGGTAGAAGGAGAAAAAGAGATGGAGGGAGAGAGAGATAGATAGAGAGAGAGAGCGAGAGAGAGAGAGAGAGAACAGGAGGGGTGACTGTCTCTCGGGGCGGAATGAGTCACTCTCCTGCAGCAGCTTGTGCGTCACCAGCGCGGCTGGAGGAGGAGATAGTGCCACATACACACTCACACACACACACACACACACACACACACACACACACACACACACACACAAACTCACCCACACACACACACACACACACACACACACAAACTCACCCCCCCCCCCCCACACACACACACACACACACACACACACACACACACAAACTCACCCACACACATACACACTCACACACTCACACACACACTCACTCACACACTCACTCACACACACACACACACACAAACTCACACACACACACACACACACACACACACACACTATACCCACTGTAGTGCACAGACCCTGTGTATTTAATTACACACACACACACACACACACACACACACACACACACACATACACACACTATACACAGGGTCTGTGCACTGCAGTGTGTATAGTGTGTGTGTGTGTGTGTGTGTCATTAAATACACAGCGTCTGTGCACTACAGTGTGTATAGTGTGTGTATGTGTGTGTAATTAGATACACAGGGTCTGTGCTCTACACAGACTGTGCTCTATACTCACTGTAGAGCACAGACCCTGTGTATTTCATTACACACACACACACACACACACACACACACACACACACACACACACACACACACACACACACACACACACACACACACACACACACACACACACACACACACACACACACACACACAGTAGTGCACCGACCCTGTTTATTTACAGTTTTTTACAATTGGTTAGAAACTTCTCAATGCCTAGTCCACTTTTTCAAAACTCTTCACACTGTTGTCTGTACCAACACGCAGCTTGGCACAACAGTTAATTTCACACCCAAAATGCATCAAAACTACCAAAACACTGCACACTTGTGTCAAAATCAAATAATTCTACCAAAACACCAGCACTAGTTTTCTCCAACAGCAACACTTTGTCACTCATAACACAGTTACCTAGAAAACACTAACAACAGGTAGCATTACAGTAGATGTGTCATTTTATGGCAATCTTTGAAGTAGTAAATAATTTTGTGCTGTCTAGTTTTTTGTTGTGTGTATATACAGATCCTTTCCAAAAAATTAGAATATCATGGAAAAGTTTTTTTTTTTGCCATAATTCCATTCAAAAAGTGAAACTTTCATAGATTATAGATTCATTACACAAAGTGAAATATTTCTAGCCTTTATTTGTTTCATTTTTCATAATTTTGGCTTACAGCTCCAGAAAACCCCCAAAACAGTATTTCAAGAAATTAGAATAGTGTGTCGAAAATCAACATTTACTTCAGTTATTTCAGAGAATGAGTGGAGTGGCTTGACTCGAGGAATCCGACAGTTGTAGCCCATGTCCCGGATATGTCTGTACGTGGTGGTTTTTGAAGCACTGACTCCAGCCTCAGTCCACTCCCTCTGCATCTCCACCAAATTTTGGAATCGTCTTTGCTTGACAATCCGCTGAAGCCTACGGTCATCTCTTTTGCTTGTGCACCTTCTCCTGCCACATTTTTCCCTTCCACTAAACTTTCTATTGATATGCTTGGACACTGCACTCTGTGAACAGCCAGCCTCCTGAGCGATGACCTTTTTTGGCTTACCCATCTTCTGGAGGGTGTCAATGATGGTCTTATGGCTAATTGTCAAGTCTGCAGTCTTCCCCATACTGAACCAAACTGAGATAAACTTTGCAGGTGTTTTGAGTAAATTAGATGATAGTGTGACACTCAGTCTAAAACATTCATTCTCTGAAATAACTGAAGTAAATGCTGATTTTCGATATTCTAATTTCTTGAAATACTGTTTTGGGGGTTTTCTGGAGCTGTAAACCAAAATTATGAAAAATGAAACAAATAAAGGCTAGAAATATTTCACTTTGTGTGTAATGAATCTATAATCTATGAAAGTTTCACTTTTTGAATGGAATTATGGGAAAAAAAAAACTTTTCCATGATATTCTAATTTCTTGGAGAGGATCTGTATATATTTGTTATTATTGATAGTATAAGAAATGTGTACATTGTCTTATTTTACAGCAAACAAAGTTCCCATTACAAAATACAGTAAGAATGGTAACTTTTTATAGAATGTACTACAGTATACTACAGGAAGTCATAGAAATGCAACAGGAAAACAGGAAAAGCTTCAATGTGCTTTATTTTTGCCAGGGTTTTCTTTTTCCTTTTTTTTGCCATAAAGTAATTAAAAAATAAACTACAGTAAATGAAAATTCCTGTAAGGAAAACAAAAGTCAATACTGTAATAGTTTGCTCAAAAAACAAAACACAAAACAAAACACACAAATCATGTTAGTCCACCCGGTCTCCTGCGTTTGGCCACATGTTTTCGTCCACATCACACCAAATGTTCTCCCTTGCCAAACACCGGGGAAATAATCTTTTGGCATGCCGGATCCAAGCTTGGAAATCCTCTGCGGATATGTCCTCACATCCAGCATGCATTGCATTGACAAGGGACATCTGATTGTGTGGATTGTGGTCGTAAACCTTCCACCTCCACTCAGAAAAAAATTCTTCAATGGGGTTGAGGAATGGCGAGTACGGCGGCAGGAACAGCGACAGCATAGTAGGATGGGCTGCAAACCACTCGGTGACTGCACACGCACACACACACACTGCACGGGAGTGGTGAAATGCCACATTGTCCCATACAATAACAAAGAGCTGCCTCACCTCCCCTCTTTCCTCCACTGGCACTAGCCTGCCATGGAGCTCATCAAGAAACAAAATGAGGCGCTCTGTATTGTAAGGCCCAATGAGCGGTCTGTGTAGCAGCAATCCATCTGAGGATATCGCTGCACACATGGTGATATTGGCACCCCTCTGGCCTGGGACACCCACTGTAGCTATTTTGCCCATCAAATTCCGTTCTCGCCGGCGTGTTTTGGCCAAGTTGAACCCAGCCTCGTCCACATAGATAAAAAGATGAGGTGCTGATGGGCTTCAAGCTCCATGACTCTCTAAAAGAAAACCACAAGGCAACATCAAGGTTACATGTATCACTTTACACCGACAGTAAAGGCTTTATGGCTGTGTGTGTTGTGCCCTACTGTGGCCAAACAGTTTTGTTCAAAACCCATCACATCACACAGACATCTTACCTGGACATACTGGTGCCGGAGTTCCTTGACACGATCTGAGTTTCTCTCAAAAGGAACAGTGTACAATTGCTTCATCCTGATCCGATGTTTTTTTATGACACGAGCAATGGTTGCCATGCTTACATTTTGAATATTTCCAAATGTAAGGTTGTCGGCCAATACTCTGGCCTGAATTTCCCTCAGTTTTATGGTATGGTTATCGCAAATAATATCAACAATTTCCGTTTCCTGAACATTAGTGAAGATTCTACCCCTCCCCCCTGTGGGAGGTAGTCGTTGGGTCCTAAAGAAGAAATACAACAAGAATTACACACAAGCGATATATTTTCTACAGGCTTACTGTAGATCAATTTATCACTGTAATATGCAGTCATGCCTTTTCAGAATACATATTACCTGTTGGTTCGCAGCAATTGATGCCTGACAATTGATGCCAGCGTTGAGTGAGCCAGATTTGGCTGCACTCTGAGACCAGCCACTCTCAATGATAGTCCATGGTTGATTACATGGTCAATTACAGTAGCCATAATCTCATCAGAGACTACAGCTCTTGGTCTTCTCTGCTGCTGTCTTACACGACCACGCATGCGGACTGCTCTCCCTCTCCGTGCCACTCTTTCTCCTCTGCCTCCTGCAGGCTCCATTTTGAAGTTGAGGTGTAAAAAAACATTCCAAAGATGTCTCCTTTTATAGGTGGTAATGAGATCACCAGGGGAAAACACCAGGGTAGGTCTCTAACTGAGATGGGAATGACCTGTGGTTGGTCTCATTTACAAAATTTCAATCAATAATTTTTCACTATTTGTCTCCATAATCATCTTTTTTTTAGGATTTTGAATGTATTTCAATGGGGTGTTTGTAATTTGGAAAATTGCTGTCCATTTGAATGTATGAATGGTTTTGAACTTAAATTTAACAGTTTTGAAAAGAGTATGTAAGCATTTGCAAAATGGGCTGTAGATACACATGGTTTTGTTGGTGGTTGACTTTGAGTGAGAAAATAATTCAAGAATTTTGAAAACTGTGGTCATTGAATGTCTTTTGTGTTAAACCAATGCATTTTGTGTTAAAGCAAAGCAAGAGTCAGTCACAGTTTGGTCCGCATAGACTTCTGTTGTGCTAACAGTGTGAAGAGTTTTGAAAAAGTGAGTCTAGCATTGAGACATGCTTGTAACCAATTGTAAAAAACAGTAATTACACAGACACACACACTATACATACTGTAGTGCACAGACCCTGTGTATTTAATTACACATGCAGACACGTACTATACACACTGTAGTGCACAGACCCTGTGTATTTAATTACCCACACATGCTATACACAATGTAGTGCACAGACCTTGTGTATTTAATTACACTATACACACTCTATACACGCTATACACACGGTAGTGCACAGACCCTGTGTACTTAATTACAATATGCACACTCTATACAAGCGATACACACTATACACACTGTAGTGCACAGACCCTGTGTACTTAATTACAATATGCACACTCTATACAAGCGATACACACTATACACACTGTAGTGCACAGACCCTGTGTACTTAATTACACTATACACACTCTATACACGCTATACACACTGTAGTGCACAGACCCTGTGTACTTAATTACAATATGCACACTCTATACACACTATACACACTGTAGTGCACAGACCCTGTGTACTTAATTACAATATGCACACTCTATACAAGCGATACACACTATACACACTGTAGTGCACAGACCCTGTGTACTTAATTACAATATGCACATGCTATACACGCTATACACACTATACACACTGTAGTGCACAGACCCTGTGTACTTAATTACAATATGCACACTCTATACATGCTATACACACTGTAGTGCACAGACCCTGTGTACTTAATTACAATATGCACATGCTATACACGCTATACACACTATACACACTGTAGTGCACAGACCCTGTGTACTTAATTACAATATGCACATGCTATACACGCTATACACACTATACACACTGTAGTGCACAGACCCTGTGTACTTAATTACAATATGCACATGCTATACACGCTATACACACTATACACACTGTAGTGCACAGACCCTGTGTACTTAATTACAATATGCACACTCTATACACGCTATACACACTGTAGTGCACAGACCCTGTGTACTTAATTACAATATGCACACTCTATACACACTATATACACGCACTATATACACGCACATACACTGTACACACTGACACACTCTATACACACATTATACACACGCTATGCACACTCACTCACACACACAGGCTATGCACATTACTATACACACACACACTGTAGTGCACAGACCCCACACTACACACATACACACAAACACACACAATGTAGCGCACAGACCCTGTGTATTCAATTACACACACACACACACACACACACACACACACACACACACACACACACACACACACACACACACACACACACACACACACACACAGCTTCTGTCTGTAGCTTCTGTGTTTGAGCAGAAAAGGTCTTTGCTAAAGTCTTTTATTTGATGTTTGGTGCAATTTAATTCAACAAGGATAATTTCTTATGATTTATCATTATTTGTAAGTATTTGTAATGGCTCCTTTTGAAACATGGGTACAAAGCAGAATCTGGTCCACACACTGTATTTATGTTTATATAATGGAAAACCATGCAGGAAGTCTGTTCTACACACTGTATTTATGTTTATATAATGGAAAACCATGCAGGAAGTCTGTTCTACACACTGTATTTATGTTTATATAATGGAAAACCATGCAGGAAGTCTGTTGTACACACTGTATTTATGTTTATATAATGGAAAACCATGCAGGAAGTCTGTTCAACACACTGTATTTATGTTTATATAATGGAAAACCATGCAGGAAGTCTGTTCTACACACTGTATTTGTGTTTATATAATGGAAGACCATGCAGGAAGTCTGTTCTACACACTGTATTTATGTTTATATAATGGAAAACCATGCAGGAAGTCTGTTGTACACATTGTATTTATGTTTATATAATGGAAAACCATGCAGGAAGTCTGTTCTACACACTGTATTTATGTTTATATAATGGAAAACCATGCAGGAAGTCTGTTGTACACACTGTATTTATGTTTATATAATGGAAAACCATGCAGGAAATCTGCTCTACACACTGTATTTATGTTTATACAATGGAAAACCATGCAGGAAGTCTGTTCTACACACTGTATTTATGTTTATACAATGGAAAACCATACAGGAAGTCTGTTCTACACACAGTATTTATGTTTATATAATGGAAAACCATGCAGGAAGTCTGTTCTACACACTGTATTTATGTTTATATAATGGAAAACCATGCAGGAAGTCTGTTGTACACACTGTATTTATGTTTATATAATGGAAAACCATGCAGGAAGTCTGTTCTACACACTGTATTTATGTTTATATAATGGAAAACCATGCAGGAAGTCTGTTGTACACACTGTATTTATGTTTATATAATGGAAAACCATGCAGGAAGTCTGTTGTACACACTGTATTTATGTTTATATAATGGAAAACCATGCAGGAAGTGACACTTAGGACATGTGACCCACATTAAACCTGCAGCTCTTTCTCTGTGTGGGTGAAATACCTGGGGATGGATTTTTGAGCAGAATGGTATTCACACTCTGTGATGAAAGTCTATTTATTTATACATTTTTGTTATGTTTTCTCCTTGTTTGGAATGCCGAATCCAGCCCGCATTGCTGTGCTCTCCTCCAAAGAAAAAGTTGGGAAAATTAGAAGTTCTGAAATTTGCACCATGTGGCACCATAGAAGATAGTGGAACAGTGCATGATGGCCTCCTTGGCTGGGTGATTACGCGGTGCGTTTGGAGATGAGCTCAGCGCCTCCTTGGCTGGGCGATTACGCGGTGCGTTTGGAGACGAGCTCAGCGCCTCCTTGGCTGGGCGATTACGCGGTGCGTTTGGAGACGAGCTCAGCGCCTCCTTGGCTGGGCGATTACGCGGTGCGTTTGGAGACGAGCTCAGCGCCTCCTTGGCTGGGCGATTATGCGGTGCGTTTGGAGACGAGCTCTGCGCCTCCTTGGCTGGGTGATTACGCGGTGAGTTTGGAGAGGAGCTCAGCGCCTCCTTGGCTCGGTGATTATGCGGCGTGTTTGGAGACGAGCTCAGTGCCTCCTTGGCTGGGCGATTACGCGACAAGTTTAGAGATGAGCTCAGCGCCTCCTTGGCTGGGTGATTATGCGGCGTGTTTGGAGATGAGCTCAGCGCCTCCTTGGCTGGGCGATTACGCGACGCGTTTGGAGATGAGCTCAGCGCCTCCTTGGCTGGGTGATTACGCCGCGTGTTTAGAGATGAGCTCAGCGCCTCCTTGGCTGGGTGATTACGTGGCGTGTTTGGAGATGAGCTCAGCGCCTCCTTGGCTGGGTGATTATGCGGCGTGTTTGGAGATGAGCTCAGCGCCTCCTTGGCTGGGCGATTACGCGACGCGTTTGGAGATGAGCTCAGCGCCTCCTTGGCTGGGTGATTATGCGGCGTGTTTGGAGATGAGCTCAGCGCCTCCTTGGCTGGGCGATTACGCGACGCGTTTGGAGATGAGCTCAGCGCCTCCTTGGCTGGGTGATTATGCCGCGTGTTTGGAGATGAGCTCAGTGCCTCCTTGGCTGGGCCATTACGCGTCGTGTTTGTAGAGCAGCTCAGCACCTCAGACAATAGGCTCAATCAGCCATCGGAGTGTAATTTCCACAAACGACACCGTCCCCGTAAAACACTAAGAATGACTACAGTTTTTATGCATTTTTCTATCTGACCATTTATTTATTTTGTGACAGACTGAAGCTGCTTGGAAAATTAACGTCTAATGAAAACCAGCCACTTTAATTTCAATAGAACATTTTAGAGACTAAAGCATGATGGAAAAAAAGAGACTCAGAAGAGACTGAGAGCAGTGGTGGGTTTGTTATTTGTGGGAATATTCCGCTGTGATAGCCTGGTGCTGGTGCTGTTCACCCTCCTAAAATGGCAGAGCATGATCCAGCAGTGAGACAGGCCTGTAGTTACCTCCAGGAATAAAAGAAAACAGGCAGTAAAAGCTGTTATATAAATGCTCCACAGGAAGGCAAAAACCCGTCATTTCTCCAGCAGAATGACACGGAATAGACAGATGGTCTTAAAACGAGGCTTCTGGAGGCATGCAGCTGAGCACCAGATTTTAATTGATTTCTGTGATCGCTTTGCTAATTAACTGCATCTCTTGATGATTGAGAAAAGAAAACTAAGTAGAGAAAAGGTGCAGACAGTATGACTCATAGAGCTTTGCTTTCTTTATACTGCTTAAGGGAACACCATTCCCGCCTTCCACCAGGCAGCAGACTATGGGCCCTATCTTATACCCGGCGCTAAGCCTAACGCTTACGGCCTTTAACTAGCATGTATTCTTGCACCCATTACAAGTGAACTGGGCGTGTTGGTCTTAAGATGAGGAGTGGCCAGGATTCTTTTTGGCGTATTGCTATCTTGAGCCAGCAGAAAGCGCTTGTGCTAGAACCACCACAAACCTGGTCTAAAGTCATGTCGCAGTTGTTTACATGTTATTTTAACGGCGCATATAAGTGCATCTACATAGGCGTGTGCACAACGCGCGTACCCTCCTGTCTGTTACACACAGGGGCGCGCACAAGCATGACTAAAATATCTAGATCACAATGTGAAATATTATTATTGTGTAGGCTATATCAAAAATGCATAATAATAAAAGGTTCCATAGGTCCACATACCTTTCCCTCGGCGAAGGGAAACGATGCCACATTACATTTCTCTCAGCCCACTCCATCAACATCCAGGTGATGTGCGATGGTACGGGACAATGGCTATCCATTAAAAAGGAGCTAATAACACCTATATCAAGCCTAATGCGCGAATTGTCATTTACACCTAATGCGTGAATTGTCATTCAATGGAAAACTCGCGCACTGCAATAGACGGACTTTTGAGTTCTGAAAATGCGCTTCAGACGTCATTACAATACAGCTCTGTTTATCTAGGAATACAGCCTGTAAGTAAATAGAATGGTTTGTGACTGAAAAAAGTTCAAAACCTTGTCCAGTGAATATTGCTTTTATTGTTTTTCAAATAGCCTAGGCTACAGCGGATTCGCTGTGCATACATAAGGTTTTTTCGATAGCCTATGGTTAAAAAACGGAGATAAATGTCATCATGTACCCGCAGCTTATTAAAACCCCGCTGATTTCACCTGTTATTCCATAACTGAACAAAAGATTTTAAAGAGAACTAAGTGGCTACTCAGAAACAAAATTTGCAGCACGTTACAAAATTAATTTACAATTAATTTTAATGCCATTATCTGCATGTGCGCTTTACAGGAGCAGGAGTTTCCTCTGCTGTAAATCGCACTTTTCACGGTCTTCCTGGGAAAGTGGATGGTTTGAAAGTATTACGCTACCAGTAAAACAGTTTGGTCACATTTCCATAAGCAGGACATTATAAAATAAGGGCAAATATGCTGAACCTATGGGTTGCCAACCTGACAGATTTATTGTATTTAGTGTCATCATTAAGGCAAAATTAGAATGCAGGTAGCCTAATGAACTTCGGATGAAGCTTGAACATGTGTTCATTGCATAATCAAACGAAATTCGTTAAACAAGCAGGCTAATTTGGCGTTTTCTAAGGTGAGACGGAAGCAATTGGTCGCTTATTCTCAGCTGTTGCAGGTGCTTTTAACGAAATTTAACCAGCACTGTCAGGAATTACCAGGAACTCATAATGGTTAGCCCGAATAATATTGATCATAGGCTACTATTGATCCATATAGCCTATTCCATGATCGCACTAAATACGCACGAGCATGTCTGCTTCGCCATCATATAAGCAATCTGCCAAGGTGGAAAAGCAGGCTTTTAAAGGGACTGGGATATGACATTTTGATTGGTTTATTGCATGTCACGCCCAAGACACATCTATAATTAATGAAGAGACTAGGTTCAGCCCAGTTGCACCTTGCGCTGTGCTTAGCGCCCAAAAAAACACGCCGTTAAAATAACAAAAGTGGACTTGGACACGCCCTAAATGGACTTTACGCTATGCGCTTAGACCAAGCGCCAAGATCGCCAAGATAGGGCCCCAAGAGTTTGTTTCCACAAAGAGGGTGTGTCTACAAAGTGGGCGTGTCCTATAGAGGACGTGTCCCAGATAAGGTGTGTCTACAGAGAGGGCGTGTCCTGGTGAGAGCATCTCTACAGAGTGGGTGTGTCCCATAGAGGGTGTGTCTAGAGAGAGGGCGTGTCTACAGAGTGGGCATGTCCCATAGAGGGTGTGTCTACAGAGAGGGTGTATCCCATAGAAGGCGTGTGTACAGAGTGGGCGTGCCCCATAGAGGGCGTGTCTACAGAAAGGGCATGTCCCAGAGTGGGCGTGCCCCATAGAGGGCGTGTCTACAGAAAGGGCATGTCCCAGAGTGGGCGTGTCCCATAAAAGGCGTGTCCCAGAGTGGGCGTGTCTACAGCGTGGGCGTGTCCCATAAAGGGGCGTGTCTACAGAAAGGGCATATCCCAGAGAAGGCGTGTCCCAGGGTGGGTGTGTCCCAGAGAGGGCGTGTCTACAGAGAGGGAGTGCATGTCATCATCTGAGCAACAATGCCAGGCAAGCTACAACCTAGCGAATTTCATTGAAATTTAAAAATATAAATGAGGACAGTAATGACCAAAAGTTTAATATTTGGACAGAATATAAGAGCAGTGACATTAAATCACAAATTATCCAGTAATTAAAATTATCCAGCAATTCAATATTTTCATTTATTGTGGCCATGGATAAAAAAAATACATTGAAAAAATTTAGTAATTTTGTAAAGAGCTAATGATGTTGGTTTTGAGATGTGTTTACATCTTTTTAATTAAATAGGCTACTGACAGCTGAAGGCCTGTGGTGCAGTTAAGTAGCCTATATCTTACTAAAAAAATCTCCACCCTGTGTGCATATATACTGGAGAGACGCTTAAAACCTTGTATAAGTCAAATGTCTGAATCACAAGCAGCTTAAGCTACGCGGAATTTTGGGAGTAAGTCCCATTTGCGCGTGTTTATCTCAACTCTGAATCTGGCCCCAATGTAGTATATAGTATGTAACAATATTAGTATTCCAGTCTGAACACTATCTCTCTTTCTCTCTCTCTCTCCCTTTGTCTCCCTATAATGAAGTCTTGTGGCTGCAGTTTGGTTATATCTGAGACTATGAAACACCCAACAGACAGAGAGAGAGAGAGAGAGAGAGAGAGAGATAAATACAGAGAGAGAGAGGGGGATGTTGGTGGAGAAGGGCGTTCCCTGCGTGTTGGGTGATTTATCCCTGCATCACAGTGCGGGGTTCAGAAACAGCTCACCCAAACACACACACACACACACACACACACACACACACACACACACAATCACACACACTATATGCATACACATACTCACATACACTATACACACACATACACTATACACACACTCACACTCACACTCACACACACACACACACACACACACACTATACACATACTCACCCACACATACATTATACACACACTATACACATACTCACACACATACACACACACAAACATCATTCACACGCACACAGACGCACAAACACTCACCCAAACACCATTCACACACACACACACACACACACACACACACACACACACACACACACACACACACACACACACACACATCATCCTTGAGAAATGTGTAGCAGTTTTCTTATATTCTACAGGCTAATAATGTGTATGAAATGTTTCACTCTGTGCTTAGAAAGCACCATAGCACTGAGACAGCCCTTGCCTTAGTAATGAATGATTTGCTGGTCAGCTCAGACTGTGGTTATATTTCCATACCGGTCTTACTTGACTTCAGTGCTGCCACATATTATCCTTCATAGGCTAGAAAACTCAGCTGTTTTCACTGGGCAAGCGCTTTGGTGGTTAAAATCCTATCTTTCTGATAGAAATCCTATCCTTTCTGATCAGTTTATCAGGGTAAATAATGAGTCATCTGAGGACTCAAGGTGAAACTACGGAGTACCACAAGGATCTGTTCTGGGTCCTTTGCACTTTTCTCTATATGTTGCCCTGGAGGAGATTATAAGCAGACCAGGGGCCCTATCTTACATCAAGATTACAATGTGAAATATTATTATTGTGTAGGCTATATCAAAAAATGCATAATAATAAAAGGGTCCATAGGTCAAAGACCACATACCTGTCCCTCAGCGAAGGGGAATGCCGCATGAAATGGCTTTCAGCCCACTCCATCAACATCCCGGCGATATGCGATGGTACGTGTAAGGTTACATGTATAGACTATTCGCAATTATCCTGGATCAAGCTAGGATTTAGCCTATTTGCCAATAATTCCTATAATCTTCTGGGGGAACAATCTTCTGTTACGGGACAATGGCTATCCATTAAAAACTTTGCTGATAACACCTAGGTATATCAAGCCCAATGCGTGAATTGTCATTTACACCTAATGCGTGAATTGTCATTCAATGGAAAACTTGCGCACTGCAATAGATGGACATTGCAGTTCTGAAAATGCGCTTCAGATGTCATTACAAGCTTTACAGCTTTCTTCATCTTGGCCATACAGCCTGTAAGTAAATAGAATGGTTTTGACCAAAAAAAGTTGAAAACCATGTCCAGTGTATTGTTTTTCAAATAGCCTAGGCAGTCCCAGGGATTCGCTGTGCAAGGTTTTTCGATAGCCTACGGTTAAAAAACAGAAATTAATTTTAATTTCACCATGTTAACTGAATTTTAACCTTATTCTTCATCCTTCATATTTTTAAAATTACAGTGACCAGGTTTTCATCTTATTAAAACCCCGCTGATTTCACCTGTCATTCCATAGCTGAACCAAACAATTTTAAAGAAATTAGAAACGAAAACAAACTTACAGCACATTGCACAATTAATTTTAATGCCATTCTCTGCATGTGCACTTTAACTTCATGCAGGAGCAGGTCTGTTTCACCTGCTGTAAATTGCACTTTTTGCGGTCTTCCCGGGAAAGTGGACTTAAAGCGTTGGTCACATTTCCCTAAGCTGGACATTAAAAATATGTGTGAACCTATGGGTTGCCAACCTGACAGCTTTATTGTATTTAGTGTCATCATTAAGGCAAAATAACGGTATTTATCTTATTAATCAATATTAGAATGTAGGTAATGAACTTCAGATGAAGCTTGAATTTCGAGATCTCAATGAGAACAGCCTCATGGAATTGATGTTTGACCATGCTTTGACAAAATTCATTAAACAAGCAGGCCAATTTGGCGTTTTCTAAGGTGAGACGGAAGCCATTGGTAGCTTATTCTCAGCTGTTGCAGGTGCTTTTAATGAAATTTAACTGCAAATATTTTGTAAAATAACAGCACTGTCGGGAATTACCGGGAACCCATTATGTTAAACATTATATTATTGTGTATATCAAGACGCGTCATAATGGTTAGTCCGAATAATATTGATCATACTATTGATCCATATAGCCTATTCCTTGATCGCACTAAACACGCACGAGCATGTCTGTTTCGGCATCATATAAGCAGTTCGCCAAGGTGGAAAAGCAGGCTTTTAAAGGGAATGCGATATGACATTTTGATTGGTTTATTGCATCCTATGCCCAAGACATACCTATAATAAATGAAGAGGCTAAGTTCAGCCAATTAGCACCTTGCACCTTACTTAGCGCTCAAATAATGTGCCGTCTAACTGGCAAAAGTGGACATGGACACGCCCTAAATGCACTTGTGCCTAGCGTTTTAGACAATGCGCCAAGATCGTCAAGATAGAGCCCATGGTGTTAACAACCACTGTTATGCAGAAGACACACAAATGTATAAATTAGTTAAACTCTGCAAATATGTCCAGCTTGCCAAACTAGAGGCCTGTCTTAAAGATATATAGACCAGGATGACTCAAAAATGTATTCTTATCGAATTCAGATAGACGGCTTCACCGTTACAGCTAATGCAGTTTGTTACGGCCCAAGCCTCAACAATCAAAGAACAACAACGAAAGGCCGAACATATAAGAGACCCAGCAAGGCGTTTATTTATTAAATCATAAAATACAAGCAGGGGATTTAACGGAAACATGCCAAGCGTGTCATGGTTTGTGACCTTTTTCCCTTGCGGTCGTGTTCCTCGGTCGCCACAAGTGGGCGCTGCTTCGTTGGTTGAGTTTTGGCTCCGTTCCTTCTTCTCGCGAAGAAGTCATCAACGTTGCACAGCTGTAAATTGTTGCCGGTGAGCTTTATACGCCTTCCGTTTCCTTCATTCGAGGCTTCGATATTGATTGTTTGTTGTTTGTGCTGTGGTGTGTTGTATGGCATTATTTGTGCTGTTTTGTGTGCGGTTTATTTTCTGTCTCTTTCTCCTCTCTCTATCTGCTGTGTTTCATGATAGCAAGAGGAGTTTGTTTATTAAGAGACTTTTATTTACGTTTATCTTACTGACTTTAGGGTTCTATTTTTTCTTAGAGGCAGGGCTAATATTTTCTATTGAGCTTGCGTCAGTCAGATAACCGATAATTCCGGTGCAGCTGTCCTCACGCCCCTGTGTGCCTTTATCCGTATATGGAGTTTGACGATTTTGTTCGGAACTGTAGTTCTGTTTCATCTGTCGGTGCATGTCTTGTGCCATTATCCGTATATGGAGTTTGACGATTCTGTTCGGAACCGTAGTTCTGTTTCGTCTGTCGGTGCATGTCTTGTGTCTTTATCCGTATATGGAGTTTGACGATTTTGTTCGGAACTGTAGTTCTGTTTCGTCTGTCGGTGCATGTCCTCCTGTGGGGAGGATTGGGCGATGTTTTGGACATGTTTGCATGTGACTGCGAGCCTCTATATAAGCCGTTTAAGGAACATTCATTATCGGTTCCTTCACCTCGTTACATTTTCCCTTACTGAGAGGCTAGGGCATTTATTTTCTATTTAAGCTAGTCATTCTGCTAGTAAAGTTATGGGACTGCGGTGCTCCGTCGGCTCGCCTGTAAAATGTTTCTCCCTCCTGGGAGATCGGGCGTTTACCCCTTTATGTTCTGCATGTGACTGCTAGCTTATGGAAGTAGCCACAGAACATTATATCTGTTCCTTCGCCTCCTCCTATACTAATGAGTATTAGTTTTCAGTGTTTGTTGGTTGTGTGTTTGATGTGTACCTTTTATTCTACTCGCCTATTCTTGCGCCTCATTACTGAGGCAGGGCGTTTATTATTGCTGGCCATTTTAATTACTTAGCACGTGGAAGCATGGGGTAGCAGTTCTTTGTTCCCCTTTGCCTTGTTTGGATTTCTTGCTGTGAAATCAGGCATTTGTGCTTCTACTCAATTGCGTGTTACAGTGTGCCGGTTCGTAGCTTCGGTACGTTGGTGTGTATTTGTGCCATTATGCTACTCGCCTGTTCTTATGCGTCTCGTTTCCAAGACAGGGCGTTTGTTATTTCCGGCTCATTTATTAGTTACTTAGCTTGTAGAAGTATGGGGTAGTAGTTCACTTTGTTCCCTTTCGCCTTGTTTGGGTTTCTTGTTGTGAAACCAGGCGTTTGTGCTTCTACTCATTGGTGTGTAACAGTGAGCCGGTCTGTAGCTGTGGTGTGTGTGTATTCCTTGTCTTGTCTCCTCCCTTATCTGTGGGGTTTCCCGCCTTAGTGGCCTTAGGGCTTAAAGAATCCCCTTGCTGCGTTTGGCTCCTCCCACCTCACACATCACGCCTCATTACAAAGCGGCAGGGAGGTAAAGGGGTTTCTCACACATACCCACAGGGCGCCCCCAGGGCTGTGGGGACAGCAGTGTTCCTGATGGAAAGCTTCACGTTCAAAGAATAACAGGTCCCATTCCACACCGTGAAGGAAAACACCACCACAAATAACGACTAACTAAAGAAAACAAAAACCAACTGAAACAACAAACAGAACACGGGCGCTTGTTTGGGTGCGTCCGCTCAGAGAGAGAACACTCTCTGCCGCCATCATTTAAACGGTAGGCTCCACCCAATTTGCTTCAGTCACCTGTTCACCTGCAACGCTGCAAGACAGGGGGAGAGAGAACAGGAGCACAAGGGCAGGAGAGTTGTTCAAAACCTTGACTCAGATCTCTCCCTTTAGGCCCACATTAATAAAATCACAAGAGTGGCCTTCTCTCACCTTTGAAATATTTCCAAATTGAGGAAGACATTGTCCCCACATGAGGGCAAAAAACGGTTCCTGCATTTATTATCTATGGGTTGGACTATTGTAATGCTTAACAATCTGGCTGCACTAACCTGACCTTGAAAAAGTGTCAAACTAGTACAGAATGAGGCTGCTAGGATACTTATGAGGACAAAGAAATATGAACATATCAGTCCGTTGGTCGCACCTCTTCATTGCTTGCCTGTTAAATTTAGAAATTGACTTCAAGGTTCTTCTCATTACTGATAAGACTTCAAATGGCCTTGCTCCAGAATATCTTAGTGAATTACTTTAGTGTGATCTTTTACTCTCCACCATGATTGCTGCGTTAGCAAAATGCTGGCAATTTGAAAGTTCCAAGAATAACTAAAATTACAGTGGGAAGCAGAGTCTTCTCCTACAGAGCTCCTGTCTTAAGGAATAATCTTCCGGTGCATGTTTGGACTTGAGACACACTGCACTCTCTGGGCCAGATTCAGAGATGGCCAACTTCAGTCATGTGCTTACAGTTTTTCTCAATTGTTTACACACTAAAATTGGTGTTATGACCCTATTAATAAAACATTAAGTTTATGTGCCAAAAGATAGACAATCTTTTCAAAATTATAAGCACTATTTTGCTTGTTTTAACACAAATTTCAGTCTCTTTAACACTTTTTGAATACATTTCACACAATCATCCTGTTTTAGGCACAATTTTCAAAAAGTATATCTCTTGTTTTCACATGAAAAACACTGCCATTAAAAAACTATAAACTCCAATATCAATTAACACACACATTCTTCACAGGTAAAACACTAGTTGATTTAATTATTCAATCAGCAATCAGAGCTTTAGCACAAATAAAAAGGCAAAATGTGAGCTCTCCTGTATGTGGAGAACAATGGCTGATGAACATTTAGAAATGTGAATAGGTAGATCTGCTCTATTGTTATTTACTGTAACATATCAAAACTCAGTGATTCCTGTACTGCAGAGTACCTAATTTATACTACTATAAGGGGACCACAGTACAGACATCATGGTGTGCACAAGCTAAGCTGGCAGTATCCCTCATGTACGTACCAAAGCCACCCCTACATGGAGAAAATACAGGAGTCCCCTCTGCAGCTCAGAGTAGCTGAGCACGGTCTTAGCATCTTACCAGCCTTAAAGAGGACCTGAAACATGAGGAAAATATGCCTTTCGCAGTGCTGCAGAAATGAGCTCCACACACACTCACACAGACATGCACACATGCACATACACACAGAAACACACACATATACACACTCACACACACACACACATACACACAAGATAGAACAGAGCAGCTCACAAGTGTTGTCATATGGGACAATGTAAGTTTCCACCGTGATGCTCTGTTTCAAAGTTGGTTTGATGAAATCATTGCTTTTTCATTTCTCAGTCATGCCAAGGGTGGCTGTGTCATTCCAAAAGACACTTCTCCCACTGCTTGGCCAGAGAAAATATAATGTGTGATGTACATGAGAATATGTGGCCTGATCAAGATCAGAGACCAGAGTCATTTATTTTTTGTTTTAATTTTACATTTTTAGTTTACTCCCAGTACATTTTATTTTAATTTTCTCCTGTATGTTTTTATTTTGCTCTCTACCATTTTTGTAATTTGGCAAAATAAAAAATAACAATATTTGTGTTGGCCAGTACACTCAAACAATACTGAAGCCTAACTAATATAATGGTAATAGTGTCTTTTAATTTTTTACACCAGTGTGTAATTGGCATTTATAATTTGTATTAATTTGTTGACTAGTGTTTATTATTTGAAAGAAAAATTGCATTTTTGGATGAGAGTGTATGGTTTTTAAAATGGTGCTTGATTTTGACAAGAGATTTGTACAAGTTTTGCAGAAAGAGTTGACCGTGTGGTTTTTGTGTTTATAATTTTGAGAAGTGAGTTTTAATTTCAGAAAATGTGTCTAAACAATTGAGAAAAACTGTAATAATAGGCCATTACTTGCAACCACTGTCCAAAGATTTATTTTTTGAGTGCATCTGTCACATGCTGGAAGGATGTGGCCAGGAAGGAGAGAGATTTTAAGCTGGAGCACTGGTAGATCTACACTGCGGTGAGTTACTTTGCGCTTCCTAATAATTTTAGAGCAGCTGTGCTCACACAAGTAGGCTACAAAAAAAAAGGAAAAAAAAAGCGATTCAGACGATGTCTATCAATTGTTCCATCTAATATTGGTCTGGTATGATATACCAAATGGTCAATCATAGCCTACTTTTACATATTTTTCTTTTTATGACAGCTGTTCGATAATTGTAAGTAGGCTAGGCAAAGGAAAATAAGACCAATATTATTTTCAAGGAACATTGCGCTCATTGTAATATCCATTTTTGCAAAAGATGCTGTATTTTTCATAATCATCTATTGGCGGTGCTAGACATAGACCACGTTCTTCTCCGAACAAAGTTGTGTGGAAAATTTTTTTAGTGAAAACTCTGAATACACGTATCTTGCACAACTTGCAGACACGCCTCATTTTCATGAAATCTCCACCCCGCGCGCGTAATGCTGCATATCTACCGGAGAGACGCTTAAAACAGTGGATAAGTCCACTGTCTGAATCACAAATAGCTAAAGCTATGCGGAATTTCAGGAGTCCCATTTGCGCGCGCTTATCTCTGAATCTGGCCCTGTGTCTTTAGCGTAGTGGCCAGCGTAGGCTCAAAGCGGTCTTTTCATCAATCCTACAGTTAAAGATGTGGTGGATCGGGACCATAGAGCTGAGCCGCTAGCACTGTCGCCCTGTCAGTATAGGTGAACGCTCCCGTTTGCTGTTCTGTGCCGTGTTGGGGGGGCTGTCTGTTCAGGATCACGCTCATGGTTGTGTGAGCCCCCTTTCTACAAATCCTTTAGATATGCTGCCACTGCAGATAACCCTAGGGCTTTTCTATATTCCACTCTCTAGGCCTCTCTTTGTGTGTAACTTAACATCGCAATTACCTCCTTCCTCACACATTTGCATTTCTGTTGTCTTCCCTGGCACAACTGCCCCATCCCCCACCCCGAGTTCACAGACCGTTGCAAGCTCCGGCCCTCTGTCTATTTTACCCGCAAGTTTAATAATTCAGCCAATAATCTGCCTGACTACTCCTGTTAATTGGCTCTGATAAATTCCCCATTACCTCCCTATTACCACTTAGTGGATCTCATATATTTACAGCAGGCCAGCCAGCAGGGGACGGGCTCCTGGTCCCCCAAAGATTCCTGCCCACCGGGGGGGGGGGGGGGGTTTATCGCCACTGTTTTGGTGTTTTTTTCTTCTTCCTACTGGGGAGTTTTTGAACTCTCTTTCTGGATTTTTTGGGGTTCAGCCTCGGGTTTGTCAAAATGTTCCTATTTTTTAAAATAAGTGTCTCTGTAAAAAGCACAGTGCAGTCGGAGGCACTGAGGAACGGGAACCTCCCGGTGGCTTCTCTGTGCTGGTTTCCGCGGTGACTGCGTCTCCGTGCCGACGGGAGGAGCAGGTGTTCTCATCATGGCTGCTCTAATGTGCATCTCGCTCCGGTGCCTCTGTCTCTGTCCCGTCGCACATGAGGACCGAGCCTACAGACTACGCCACTCCTCATCGCTGTTCTCTGACCTCTGACCTTCAATAGCACGCATCATTGCTGTGCTGTGAGCTCTGACCTTCAATAGCACGCGTCATCGCTGTGCTTTGAACTATGACCTATAACATCATTTAAAGAGTGCTGCTCATGGTTTTATAATGGGTAAAAGAGTATTTGAAGTATTTTAAAAATGTATGCTGAGTTCATTTATCAGACTGACATGATGAGACGCAGTGATCGTGTGGACGTAATCCCTTCCTCCCTTCCTTCCTGGCCAATAATGTGCCCCGCAGTGCTGGCTGTGACCGTACTGGCTGTGAGAGTACTGACTGTGACCGTACTGGCTGTGAGAGTACTGACTGTGACCGTACTGGCTGTGAGAGTACTGGCTGTGACCATACTGACTGTGACCGTACTGGCTGTGAGACTACTGACTGTGACCGTACTGGCTGTGTTCGTACTGATTGTGACCATACTGGCTGTGAGAGTACTGGCTGTGAGAGTACTGGCTGTGACCATACTGACTGTGACCGTACTGGCTGTGAGACTACTGACTGTGACCGTACTGGCTGTGTTCGTACTGACTGTGACCATACTGGCTGTGAGAGTACTGACTGTGACCGTACTGACTGTGACCATATTGGCTGTGAGAGTACTGGCTGTGACCGTACTGACTGTGACCATACTGGCTGTGAGAGTACTGGCTGTGACCATACTGACTGTGACCGTACTGGCTGTGAGACTACTGACTGTGACCGTACTGGCTGTGTTCGTACTGACTGTGACCATACTGGCTGTGAGAGTACTGGCTGTGAGAGTACTGGCTGTGACCATACTGACTGTGACCGTACTGGCTGTGAGACTACTGACTGTGACCGTACTGGCTGTGTTCGTACTGACTGTGACCATACTGGCTGTGAGAGTACTGACTGTGACCGTACTGACTGTGACCATATTGGCTGTGAGAGTACTGGCTGTGACCATACTGGCTGTGAGAGTACTGACTGTGAGAGTACTGGCTGTGACCATACTGACTGTGACTGTACTGGCTGTGTTCGTACTGACTGTGATCATACTGGCTGTGAGAGTACTGGCTGTGACCGTACTGGCTGTGAGAGTACTGGCTGTGACCATACTGGCTGTGAGAGTACTGGCTGTGATCGTACTGACTGTGACCGTACTGACTGTGACCGTACTGGCTGTGAGAGTACTGGCTGTGACCGTACTGGCTGTGAGAGTACTGACTGTGAGAGTACTGGCTGTGACCGTACTGACTGTGACCGTACTGGCTGTGACCATACTGGCTGTGAGAGTACTGGCTGTGACCATACTGGCTGTGAGAGTACTGGCTGTGACCATACTGACTGTGAGAGTACTGACTGTGTTCATACTGGCTGTGACCATACTGGCTGTGAGAGGACTGGCTCTGACCATACTGGCTGTGTTCATATTGACTGTGACCATACTGGCTGTGAGAGTACTGACTGTGACCGTATTGGCTGTGAGACTACTGACTGTGACTGTGCTGGCTGTGTTCATACTGACTGTGACCATACTGACTGTGAGAGTACTGGCTGTGAGAGTACTGACTGTGACCGTACTGACTGTGACCATATTGGCTGTGAGAGTACTGGCTGTGACCATACTGGCTG
Organism: Synaphobranchus kaupii; assembly: GCA_029718625.1. Taxonomy (NCBI): domain Eukaryota; kingdom Metazoa; phylum Chordata; class Actinopteri; order Anguilliformes; family Synaphobranchidae; genus Synaphobranchus; species Synaphobranchus kaupii. The sequence goes on from CM056389.1 coordinate 8,334,706, forward strand.
TGAGAGTACTGGCTGTGACCGTACTGGCTGTGACTGTACTGGCTGTGACCATACTGACTGTGACCGTACTGGCTGTGACCGTACTGGCTGTGAGAGTACTGGCTATGAGAGTACTGACTGTGAGAGTACTGACTGTGACTGTACTGACTGTGACCGTACTGACTGTGAGAGTACTGACTGTGACCTTACTCGCTGTGAGAGTACTGGCTGTAACCGTACTGACTGTGAGAGTACTGACTGTGACCGTACTGACTGTGAGAGTACTGGCTGTGACCATACTGACTGTGACTGTACTGGCTGTGAGAATACTGACTGTGACCGTACTGGCTGTGTTCATACTGACTGTGACCATACTGGCTGTGAGAGTACTGGCTGTGACCGTACTGGCTGTGAGAGTACTGGCTGTGACCATACTGACTGTGACCGTACTGGCTGTGAGACTACTGACTGTGACCGTACTGGCTGTGTTCGTACTGACTGTGACCATACTGGCTGTGAGAGTACTGGCTGTGACCATACTGGCTGTGAGAGTACTGGCTGTGACCATACTGGCTGTGAGAGTACTGGCTGTGACCGTACTGACTGTGAGAGTACTGACTGTGAGAGTACTGGCTGTGAGAGTACTGGCTGTGACCATACTGACTGTGAGAGTACTGGCTGTGACCATACTGACTGTGAGAGTACTGACTGTGTTCATACTGGCTGTGACCGTACTGGCTGTGAGAGTACTGGCTGTGACCGTACTGGCTGTTTTCGAACTGACTGTGACCATACTGGCTGTGAGAGTACTGACTGTGACCGTACTGGCTGTGAGACTACTGACTGTGACTGTACTGGCTGTGTTCGTACTGACTGTGACCGTACTGTGGCGGCAGTGTAGTATAATGGTTAAGGAACTGGCCTTGTAACTGAAAGGTTGCAGGTTCGATTCCCAGGTAGGACACTGCCGTTGTACCCTTGAGCAAGGTACTTAACCTGAATCGCTTCAGTATAGATCCAGCTGTATAAATGGATATGTAAAAAAAAAATGCTAAAAAGTTGTGTAAGTCGCTCTGGATAAGAGCGTCTGCTAAATGCCTATAATGTAATGTAATGTAATTTACTGGTTGTGACCGTACTGGCTGTGAGACTACTGACTGTGACCGTACTGGCTGTGTTCGTACTGGCTGTGACTGTACTGGCTGTGACCATACTGACTGGGACCGTACTGGCTGTGAGAGTACTGACTGTGACCGTACTGGCTGTTAGAGTGCTGGCTGTGACCGTACTGGCTGTGAGAGTACTGACTGTGACCATACTGGCTGTGACCATACTGGCCGTGAGAGTACTGACTGTGACCGTACTGGCTGTGAGAGTGCTGGCTGTGACCGTACTGGCTGTGAGAGTGCCGGCTGTGACCATACTGGCTGTGACCGTACTGGCCGTGAGAGTACTGACTGTGTTCATACTGGCTGTGAGAGTACTGACTGTGAGAGTACTGGGTGTGACCGTACTTACTGTGAGAGTACTGACTGTGAGAGTACTGGGTGTGACCGTACTGACTGTGAGAGTACTGACTGTGAGAGTACTGACTGTGAATGTACTGGCTGTGAATGTACTGGCTGTGAGAGTACTGACTGTGACCGTACTGACTGTGAATGTACTGGCTGTGAATGTATTGGCTGTGAGAGTACTGACTGTGACCGTACTGACTGTGACCGTACTCGCTGTGAGAGTACTGGCTGTAACCGTACTGACTGTGAGAGTACTGGCTGTAACCGTACTGACTGTGAGAGTACTGGCTGTGAGAGTACTGGCTGTAACCGTACTGACTGTGAGAGTACTGGCTGTAACCGTACTGACTGTGACCGTACTGACTGTGAGAGTACTGACTGTGAGAGTACTGGGTGTGAGAGTACTGGCTGTAACCGTACTGACTGTGACCGTACTGACTGTGACCGTACTGACTGTGACCGTACTGACTGTGAGAGTACTGGCTGTGAGAGTACTGGCTGTAACCGTACTGACTGTGACCGTACTGACTGTGACCGTACTGACTGTGAGAGTACTGACTGTGAGAGTACTGGCTGTAACCGTACTGACTGTGAGAGTACTGACTGTGAGAGTACTGACTGTGAGAGTACTGGGTGTGACCGTACTGACTGTGACCGTACTGACTGTGAGAGTACTGACTGTGAGAGTACTGGGTGTGACCGTACTGACTGTGACCGTACTGGCTGTGACCGTACTGACTGTGAGAGTACTGGGTGTGACCGTACTGACTGTGACCGTACTGGCTGTGACCGTACTGACTGTGAGAGTACTGGCTGTAACCGTACTGACTGTGACCATACTGACTGTGAGAGTACTGGCTGTGAGAGTACTGGCTGTGAGAGTACTGGCTGTAACCGTACTGACTGTTACCGCACTGACTGTGAGAGTACTGACTGTGAGAGTACTGGCTGTGAGAGTACTGGCTGTGAGAGTACTGGCTGTGAGAGTACTGGCTGTGAGAGTACTGGCTGTAACCGTACTGACTGTGACCGCACTGACTGTGAGAGTACTGACTGTGAGAGTACTGGCTGTAACCGTACTGACTGTGACCGTACTGACTGTGAGAGTACTGACTGTGAGAGTACTGGCTGTGACCGTACTGACTGTGAGAGTACTGGCTGTAACCGTACTGACTGTGACCATACTGACTGTGAGAGTACTGGCTGTGAGAGTACTGGCTGTGAGAGTACTGGCTGTAACCGTACTGGCTGTAACCGTACTGACTGTGACCGTACTGACTGTGAGAGTACTGACTGTGAGAGTACTGGATGTGAGAGTGCTGGCTGTAACCGTACTGACTGTGACTGTACTGACTGTGAGAGTACTGGGTGTGACCGTACTGACTGTGGCCGTACTGGGTGTGACCGTACTGACTGTGAGAGTACTGACTGTGAGAGTACTGGCTGTAACCGTACTGACTGTGACCATACTGACTGTGAGAGTACTGACTGTGAGAGTACTGGGTGTGACCGTACTGACTGTGACCGTACTGACTGTGAGAGTACTGACTGTGAGAGTACTGGCTGTGAGAGTACTGGCTGTAACCGTACTGACTGTGACCGTACTGACTGTGAGAGTACTGACTGTGAGAGTACTGGCTGTGACCGTACTGACTGTGAGAGTACTGGCTGTAACCATACTGACTGTGAGAGTACTGACTGTGAGAGTACTGGCTGTGAGAGTACTGGCTGTGAGAGTACTGGCTGTGAGAGTACTGGCTGTAACCGTACTGACTGTGACCGTACTGACTGTGAGAGTACTGACTGTGAGAGTACTGGCTGTAACCGTACTGACTGTGACCGTACTGACTGTGAGAGTACTGACTGTGAGAGTACTGGCTGTGACCGTACTGACTGTGAGAGTACTGGCTGTAACCGTACTGACTGTGACCATACTGACTGTGAGAGTACTGGCTGTGAGAGTACTGGCTGTGAGAGTACTGGCTGTAACCGTACTGGCTGTAACCGTACTGACTGTGACCGTACTGACTGTGAGAGTACTGACTGTGAGAGTACTGGATGTGAGAGTGCTGGCTGTAACCGTACTGACTGTGACTGTACTGACTGTGAGAGTACTGGGTGTGACCGTACTGACTGTGGCCGTACTGGGTGTGACTGTACTGACTGTGAGAGTACTGACTGTGAGAGTACTGGCTGTAACCGTACTGACTGTGACCATACTGACTGTGAGAGTACTGACTGTGAGAGTACTGGGTGTGACCGTACTGACTGTGACCGTACTGACTGTGAGAGTACTGACTGTGAGAGTACTGGCTGTGACCGTACTGACTGTGAGAGTACTGGCTGTAACCGTACTGACTGTGACCATACTGACTGTGAGAGTACTGGCTGTGAGAGTACTGGCTGTGAGAGTACTGGCTGTAACCGTACTGACTGTGACCGTACTGACTGTGAGAGTACTGGCTGTGAGAGTACTGGCTGTGAGAGTCCTGGCTGTAACCGTACTGGCTGTAACCGTAGTGACTGTGACCGTACTGACTGTGAGAGTACTGACTGTGAGAGTACTGGATGTGAGAGTACTGGCTGTAACCGTACTGACTGTGACTGTACTGACTGTGAGAGTACTGGGTGTGACCGTACTGACTGTGGCCGTACTGGGTGTGACCGTACTGACTGTGAGAGTACTGACTGTGAGAGTACTGGCTGTAACCGTACTGACTGTGACCATACTGACTGTGAGAGTACTGACTGTGAGAGTACTGGGTGTGACCGTACTGACTGTGACCGTACTGGCTGTGACCGTACTGACTGTGAGAGTACTGGGTGTGACCGTACTGACTGTGACCGTACTGGCTGTGACCGTACTGACTGTGAGAGTACTGGCTGTAACCGTACTGACTGTGACCGTACTGACTGTGAGAGTACTGGCTGTGAGAGTACTGGCTGTGAGAGTACTGGCTGTAACCGTACTGACTGTGACCGTACTGACTGTGAGAGTACTGACTGTGATAGTACTGGCTGTAACCGTACTGACTGTGAGAGTACTGGCTGTAACCGTACTGACTGTGACCGTACTGACTGTGAGAGTACTGACTGTGAGAGTACTGACTGTGAGAGTACTGGGTGTGACCGTACTGACTGTCAGAGTACTGACTGTGAGAGTACTGGCTGTAACCGTACTGACTGTGAGAGTACTGGCTTTAACCGTACTGACTGTGACCGTACTGACTGTGAGAGTACTGACTGTGATAGTACTGGCTGTAACCGTACTGACTGTGAGAGTACTGGCTGTAACCGTACTGACTGTGACCGTACTGACTGTGAGAGTACTGACTGTGAGAGTACTGGGTGTGACCGTACTGACTGTGAGAGTACTGACTGTGACCATACTGGCCGTGAGAGTACTGACTGTGACCGTACTGGCTGTGAGAGTGCTGGCTGTGACCGTACTGGCTGTGAGAGTACTGGCTGTGACTGTACTGACTGTGAGAGTACTGGGTGTGACCGTACTGACTGTGAGAGTACTGACTGTGAGAGTACTGGGTGTGACCGTACTGGCTGTGAGAGTACTGGCTGTGACTGTACTGACTGTGAGAGTACTGGGTGTGACCGTACTGACTGTGAGAGTACTGACTGTGAGAGTACTGGGTGTGACCGTACTTACTGTGAGAGTACTGACTGGGAGAGTACTGGGTTTGACCGTACTGACTGTGAGAGTACTGACTGTGAGAGTACTGACTGTGAATGTACTGCCTGTGAATGTACTGGCTGTGAATGTACTGGCTGTGAGAGTACTGACTGTGACCGTACTGACTGTGAATGTACTGGCTGTGAATGTACTGGCTGTGAGAGTACTGACTGTGACCGTACTGACTGTGACCGTACTCGCTGTGAGAGTACTGGCTGTAACCGTACTGACTGTGAGAGTACTGGGTGTGAGAGTACTGGCTGTAACCGTACTGACTGTGAGAGTACTGGCTGTAACCGTACTGACTGTGACCGTACTGACTGTGAGAGTACTGACTGTGAGAGTACTGGGTGTGACCATACTGACTGTCAGAGTACTGACTGTGAGAGTACTGGCTGTGACCGTACTGACTGTGAGAGTACTGACTGTGATAGTACTGGCTGTGAGAGTACTGGCTGTGAGAGTACTGGCTGTAACCGTACTGACTGTGAGAGTACTGACTGTGATAGTACTGGCTGTGAGAGTACTGGCCGTGAGAGTACTGGGTGTGACCGTACTGACTGTGAGAGTACTGGCTGTAACCGTACTGACTGTGACCGTACTGACTGTGAGAGTACTGGCTGTGAGAGTACTGGCTGTGAGAGTACTGGGTGTGACCGTACTGACTGTGAGAGTACTGACTGTGAGAGTACTGGCTGTAACCGTACTGACTGTGAGAGTACTGGCTGTAACCGTACTGACTGTGACCATACTGACTGTGAGAGTATTGGCTGTAACCGTACTGACTGTGAGAGTACTGGGTGTGACCGTACTGACTGTGAGAGTACTGGCTGTAACCGTACTGACTGTGACCGTACTGACTGTGAGAGTACTGGCTGTGAGAGTACTGGCTTTGAGAGTACTGGCTGTAACCGTACTGACTGTGACCGTACTGACTGTGAGAGTACTGGCTGTGAGAGTACTGGCTGTAACCGTACTGACTGTGACTGTACTGACTGTGAGAGTACTGACTGTGAGAGTACTGGCTGTAACCGTACTGACTGTGAGAGTACTGGCTGTAACCGTACTGACTGTGACCATACTGACTGTGAGAGTACTGACTGTGAGAGTACTGGCTGTAACCGTACTGACTGTGAGAGTACTGGGTGTGACCGTACTGACTGTGACCGTACTGGCTGTGACCGTACTGACTGTGAGAGTACTGGGTGTGACCGTACTGACTCTGACCGTACTGGCTGTGACCGTACTGACTGTGAGAGTACTGGCTGTAACCGTACTGACTGTGACCGTACTGACTGTGAGAGTACTGGCTGTGAGAGTACTGGCTGTGAGAGTACTGGCTGTAACCGTACTGACTGTGAGAGTACTGGCTGTGAGAGTACTGGCTGTGAGAGTACTGGCTGTGACCGTACTGACTGTGAGAGTACTGACTGTGAGAGTACTGGCTGTAACCGTACTGACTGTGACCGTACTGACTTTGAGAGTACTGGCTGTGAGAGTACTGGCTGTGAGAGTACTGGCTGTAACCGTACTGACTGTGACCGTACTGACTGTGAGAGTACTGACTGTGAGAGTACTGACTGTGAGAGTACTGGCTGTAACCGTACTGACTGTGACCATACTGACTGTGAGAGTACTGACTGTGAGAGTACTGGGTGTGACCGTACTGACTGTGACCGTACTGGCTGTGACCGTACTGACTGTGAGAGTACTGGCTGTGAGAGTACTGGCTGTGAGAGTACTGGCTGTAACCGTACTGACTGTGACCGTACTGACTGTGAGAGTACTGGCTGTGAGAGTACTGGCTGTGAGAGTACTGACTGTGACCGTACTGACTGTGAGAGTACTGGCTGTGAGAGTACTGGCTGTAACCGTACTGACTGTGAGAGTACTGGCTGTAACCGTACTGACTGTGACCGTACTGACTGTGAGAGTACTGACTGTGAGAGTACTGGGTGTGACCGTACTGACTGTCAGAGTACTGACTGTGAGAGTAGTAGCTGTGACCGTACTGACTGTGAGAGTACTGACTGTGATAGTACTGGCTGTAACCATACTGACTGTGAGAGTACTGGCTGTAACCGTACTGACTGTGACCGTACTGACTGTGAGAGTACTGACTGTGAGAGTACTGGGTGTGACCGTACTGACTGTCAGAGTACTGACTGTGAGAGTACTGGCTGTGACCGTACTGACTGTCAGAGTACTGACTGTGAGAGTACTGGGTGTGACCGTACTGACTGTCAGAGTACTGACTGTGAGAGTACTGGCTGTGACCGTACTGACTGTGAGAGTACTGACTGTGAGAGTACTGGCTGTAACCGTACTGACTGTGATCGTACTGACTGTGAGAGTACTGGCTGTGAGAGTACTGGCTGTAACCGTACTGACTGTGACCATACTGACTGTGAGAGTACTGACTGTGAGAGTACTGGGTGTGACCGTACTGACTGTGACCATACTGACTGTGAGAGTACTGACTGTGAGAGTACTGGGTGTGACCGTACTGACTGTGACCGTACTGGCTGTGACCGTACTGACTGTGAGAGTACTGGCTGTAACCGTACTGACTATGACCGTACTGACTGTGAGAGTACTGGCTGTGAGAGTACTGGCTGTAACCGTACTGACTGTGACCGTACTGGCTGTGAGAGTACTGACTGTGAGAGTACTGGCTGTAACCGTACTGACTGTGACCATACTGACTGTGAGAGTACTGGCTGTAACCCTACTGACTGTGAGAGTACTGGGTGTGAGAGTACTGACTGTGAGAGTACTGGCTGTGACCGTACTGACTGTGAGAGTACTGGCTGTAACCGTACTGACTGTGACCGTACTGGCTGTGACCGTACTGACTGTGAGAGTACTGGCTGTAACCGTACTGACTGTGACCATACTGACTGTGAGAGTACTGACTGTGAGAGTACTGGGTGTGACCGTACTGACTGTGACCATACTGACTGTGAGAGTACTGACTGTGAGAGTACTGGGTGTGACCGTACTGACTGTGACCGTACTGGCTGTGACCGTACTGACTGTGAGAGTACTGGCTGTAACCGTACTGACTGTGACCGTACTGACTGTGAGAGTACTGGCTGTGAGAGTACTGGCTGTGAGAGTACTGGCTGTAACCGTACTGACTGTGACCGTACTGGCTGTGAGAGTACTGACTGTGAGAGTACTGGCTGTAACCGTACTGACTGTGACCATACTGACTGTGAGAGTACTGGCTGTAACCCTACTGACTGTGAGAGTACTGGGTGTGACCGTACTGACTGTGACCGTACTGGTTGTGACCGTACTGACTGTGAGAGTACTGGCTGTAACCGTACTGACTGTGAGAGTACTGGCTGTGAGAGTACTGGCTGTGAGAGTACTGGCTGTAACCGTACTGACTGTGACCGCACTGACTGTGAGAGTACTGGGTGTGACCGTACTGACTGTGGCCGTACTGGCTGTGACCGTACTGACTGTGAGAGTACTGGCTGTAACCGTACTGACTGTGACCGTACTGACTGTGAGAGTACTGGCTGTGAGAGTACTGGCTGTAACTGTACTGACTGTGAGAGTACTGGGTGTGACCGTACTGACTGTGACCGTACTGACTGTGAGAGTACTGGCTGTGAGAGTACTGGCTGTGAGAGTACTGGCTGTGAGAGTACTGGCTGTAACTGTACTGACTGTGAGAGTACTGGGTGTGACCGTACTGACTGTGACCGTACTGGCTGTGAGAGTACTGACTGTGAGAGTACTGGCTGTAACCCTACTGACTGTGAGAGTACTGGGTGTGACCGTACTGACTGTGACCGTACTGGTTGTGACCGTACTGACTGTGAGAGTACTGGCTGTAACTGTACTGACTGTGACCGTACTGACTGTGAGAGTACTGGCTGTGAGAGTACTGGCTGTAACCGTACTGACTGTGTTCTTACTGGCTGTGTTAGTACTGGGTGTGACCGTACTGGCTGTGAGAGTACTGGCCACTATCCTGCCATCATTTCAATTTTTAAATAGTTTCACTGATTTAGTGTGAACATGTGTTTTTATTGGTGCTACAAATGTAATTCTGTCAGCCTGAACTGCACTGAGACGCAGAGATGAGATGAGAGAGAGACAGCGAGAGAGACGCAGACAGAGAGAGAGAGAGGGAGAGAGCCAGGCAGAGAGAGAGAGTGGGAAGGGACAGGGAGGGAGAGAGAGAAAGGAAGGAGACAGATGAGACAGTGAGAGAGAGAGGGACGCTAAGGGAGGTGGGAGAGAAAGGGAGAGAGCGGAGGGGAAGAGAGAAAGAAAGAGAAAGAGACAGAGTGTAGAGTTGCTGAAATGAGAGAGGAAATGAGGGTCGATAAGGACAGACAGAATAGACTGATACAGAGTGAAAGTGGAATGGGCAATGGTGATTGGTTAGCGCCGCCCCCCCCCCCGCGCCCCCTGTGCGTCTGACGTTTCACCAAAATCCCAGAGCCAGTCAGTGACGCAAGGCGACACCCCATTAATGAGTGAGCGACAGCTGAAGCCTGACTAACGAAAGATGGGGTATGTGGGGGGGGGGGGGGGGGGGTGCCGAGCTGTGCGGGGGATGGGGCTTTAGGTACAGTGTTTTTTCCTCCCTGTGAAGTTGTCGTTTGGGATTAATCGCAGCTATACGCCTGGTGGATTTTGGCAAGGGCAGACCGAGGTAGTGGAGCGGGGGGAGTATGGCAGTGTGGCTGGGGGGGGTGGGCGGAGTTAGGGGGGAGGGGCAGAGGTGGGGGGGGGGGACATCTGCAGGGTGTGAGTCATCCCCTTCATTCATACTTGCCCAAGCCCAAACTGAGCACGTGCAGAACGCTGAGAAGGGGGGGGGGGCGTGGCTTCATTGCCGTGCTGCATTCTTGCAGAAGCGGGGGAGGAAGAGCGGGGGAGGAAGAGCGGGGGAGGAAGAGCGGGGGAGGAAGAGCGGGGGAGGAAGAGGGAGGGAGGAAGAGGAAGGGAGGGAGGGCTGTGCAGGGCAGCACGACTCAAACCTCCCGCCGTCTCCGCAACGCTCGTGCCCCGCCGGCAATCTGCGGTTTTCTTTTTTTTTGTTGTATTTTTTTAAAACGGTGTGGCCTTTAGCGGCAGGACTGCATCAGCTCCGTCCCTTTTTCCTGGCTCCTTTTTTTAAAGCTCATTGGAACTGATAAATCAGCTCATTAAACTACACAGATGAGATAATGAATCTGCTGACAGACTCAATACGGCATCTTCACTACGCAGCTCAGTGCACTACTCCTCATTCACAAAAACCCGCCATCCGCCCTGTCAGGGACTGAAATACTTATACACTCACAGTGTGTGTATGCACTCAGTGTGCTTATACACTCACAGTGTGTGTAAACACCCAGTGTGCCTATACACTCACAGTGTGCTTATACACTCACAGTGTGTGTATACACTCACAGTGTGCTTATACACTCAGTGTGCTTATACACTCACAGTGTGCTCACAGTGTGCTTATACACTCAGTGTGCTTATACACTCACAGTGTGCTCACAGTGTGCTTATACACTCAGTGTGCTTATACACTCACAGTGTGCTCACAGTGTGCTTATACACTCACAGTGTGTGTATACATTCAATGTGCTTATACACTCACAGTGTGCTCACAGTGTGCTTATACACTCACAGTGTGCTCATACACTCACAATGTGCTTATACACTCACAGTGTGCTCACAGTGTGCTTATACACTCAGTGTGCTTATATACTCACAGTGTGCTTATGTAGCGGGTGTAGCTCGGCTAGTTCGCTAGTAAGCACAGTGAGGTGCAGTAAAGCGAAGGCCTTGTAGCAGGTTACCGTGGCAACACTCTGGCGATGCAACCCTCAGGGTCAAAATAACGACGTTACCCTTAGCTATCGGCAATTTCGTCTTTAGCTGATTGGTAACGCGTTCGCTTACGAGTGAGAGGAGAGGGGTTCAAATCTGACCTTGGACTTCTGAGTAAAGTAAGCTTCTCTCTTTCTATACGGTGACACTTATACACCCAGTGTGCTTATACACTCACAGTGTGCTTATACACTCACAGTGTGCTTATACACTCACAGTGTGTGTATACACTCAGTGTGCTTATACACTCACAGTGTGCTTATACACTCAGTGTGCTTATACACTCACAGTGTGTGTATACATTCAGTGTGCTCATACACTCACAGTGTGCTTATACACTCAGTGTGCTTATACACTCACAGTGTGCTTATACACTCAGTATGCTTATACACTCACAGTGTGCTTATCACTCAGTATGCTTATACACTGACAGTGTTCTTATACACTCAGTGTGCTTGTACACTCACAGTGTGCTCATACACTCACAATGTGCTTATACACTCAGTGTGCTTATACACTCACAGTGTGCTTATACACTCAGTATGCTTATACACTCACAGTGTGCGTATACACTCAGTGTGCTTATACACTCAGTATGCTTATACACTCACAGTGTGCTTATACACTCAGTATGCTTATACACTCACAGTGTGCTTATACACTCAGTATGCTTATACACTCACAGTGTGCTTATACACTCACAGTGTGCTTATGCACTCACAGTGTGCTTATACACTCACAGTGTGCTTATACACTGACAGTGTGCTTATGCACTCACAGTGTGCTTATACACTCAACAGTGTGCTTATACACTCAGTGTGCTTATACACTCACAGTGTGCTTATTACACTCAGTGTGTTTATACACTCACAGTGTGCTTATACACTCACAGTGTGTGTATACACTTAGTGTTGCTTATACACTCACAGTGTGCTTATGCACTCACAGTGTGCTTATACACTCACAGTGTGGCTTATGCACTCACAGTGTACTTATACACTCACAGTGGTGCTTATACACTCAGTGTGCTTATACACTCACAGTGTGCTTATACACTCAGTGTGCTTATACACTCACAGTGTGCTTATACACTCACAGTGTGCTTATACACTCACAGTGTGCTTATACACTCACAGTGTGCTTATACACTCAGTGTGTTTATACACTCAGTGTGCTTATACACTCAGTGTGCTTATACACTCACAGTGTGCTTATACACTCACAGTGTGCTCACAGTGTGCTCATACACTCAGTGTGCTTATACACTCACAGTGTGCTTATACACTCACAGTGTGCTCACAGTGTGCTTATACACTCACAGTGTGCTCACAGTGTGCTTATACACTCACAGTGTGCTCACAGTGTGCTTATACACTCAGTGTGCTTATACACTCTCAGTGTGTGTATACACTCACAGTGTGCTTATGCACTCAGTTTATGTGCTGTGTGCTGTGTCTATGAGTCCTGTGTTATGTGTTGTACACATGCACACACACACACACACACACACACACACACACACACACACACACACACACACACACACACACACACACACACACACACACACACACACACACACACACATATTATCCCTTTGATGTATTTGATATTGGGATCAAATAGATTGGATGAAAAAGAAGAGAGAAGGAGGGGGTGGAGGGAGAGGAGGAGAGAGAGAGAGAGGAGGAGAGGAGGAGGAGAGAGAGAGAGAGAGAGAGAGAGGAGAGAGAGAGAGAGAGAGAGAAGACCAGGCATTATCTGCAGAGGGATAGAATGGAGAGATAGAGGGAGAGGAGAGAGAGAGAGAGAGAGAGGAGGAGAGAGGAGAGAGAGAGAGAGAGAGAGAGAGAAGACCAGGCATTATCTGCAGAGGGATAGAATGGAGAGATAGAGGGAGAGAGAGAGAGAGAGAGAGAGAGAGAGAGAGAGAAGACCAGGCATTATCTGCAGAGGGATAGAATGGAGAGATAGAGGGAGAGAGAGAGAGAGAGAGAGGAGAGAGAGAGAGAGAGAGAGAGAGAGAGAGAGAGAGAGAGAGAGAGAGAGAGAGAAGACCAGGCATTATCTGCAGAGGGATAGAATGGATGGGGTGGAGGGAGAGAGAGAGAGAGAGAGAGAGAGAGAGAGAGATATCTGGAGATATCTGGAAGAATCATTTTGAGAAACTATATAGTAAATTAATAAAAAACACAGAACAAAGCAGCTTACATGAAAATTGAAAGAACTGCGAAATTGCCATCAAAGAGAACCAGAATCCTCTGGACTCCCCCATTACAGAACAGGAGCTATTGGAGAAGCTGCAGGCCCTGCACCCAAAAAAAAGCCTAAATGAGATGCTGAAATACACTGATGAGAAATTTAAGAGGGGCTATCTTAAAACTGTTCAATTTGGTTCTGAGTGCAGGCTATTTTCCTGACATCTGGAATCAAGGACTCATAACCCCCCATTTTTAAGAGTGGACACAAATTTGACCCTAACAACTACCGAGGCATTTGTGGTGAGCAGTAATCTGGGGAAGATTCTTTGTAGTATTATAAACACAAGACTCCTACACTTCTTAACGAGCACAATGTCTTGAGTAAAAGTCAGATTGGATTTTTACCAAATCACTGCACAGGTGACCATATTTACACCCTACACACCCTTATAGACAAACATGTCAATCAGAACAAAAACAAAATATTTGCTTGTTTTATTGATTTTCAAAAAGCTTTTGACTCAGGCAGGAAGGTCTAATGTATAAACTTATTGAAAGTGGTGTAGGGGGTAAAACCTATGATATAATCAAATCAATGTACACAGGAAATAAATGTGCAATTAAAATTGGAAAAAAAACAAACCAAACTATTCACACAGGGACATGGAGTGAGACAGGGCTGCTGCTTGAGCCCAACCCTATTCAACATTTATATTAAACCCTATTCAACATTTATATTAAACCCTTTTCAACATTTATATTAATGAATTGTGTCCCCTTGCTTTTTGGGGTTTTGAAATTTATTCTAAATTAATGAACAGCAAAATTTCAACACCGTTATGTGGAGAGAATCCACATTTTTAGCAACACACTTCAGTTTTTACCCACACAGATTTACTAACACACCAATTTATCTGCATTTTTAAAGTCATTTAGGAAATACATGTAAAACGGGGTAGAAAATTGTTCAAAAACACAAAGATTGACAAAATAATGATTTGTTTTGATTTCACTTGCTTTAAATTGAGGGATTTTGTTTTTTAGTGGTTTTGAAAACTTTGTAACCTGCCATACTGTTTTGATCAAATGGAGTTCACGCATTGTGCTATCTGTGTTTGGGAAACGGACAGGTATTCACAAATTATTATTTTTTTTTAAAACGACAGTTTGACTGAGCTTAAAACCTTATCTCCGCTGTTAGCATCCAGTGTGAGTCACATTTAGATCCCCTTCCCTGCCACCATGGCATCAGGCAGTGCTTTCATTTTCCATTTAAGCCTCTGACAAAATGGCTCCTATTTCTCCCCCACTATTACCCACCATCACCCCCAAATTTATAGATGTCATTATAGGCCACAATTTCATATCCACAGCACAAGGACTGTTTTTATTTTTGTATATACGTTAACATATGTGACACATACAACAAAAATATATCACCTACTTTCCACTTCCATACCAGGATTTTCATCATCACATTACATTTTATTAATCAGTTGCCCTGTCACACACATTAACTTGTGAATTAAGCCTTTGGCCCCATTTACAGTAGCCAGCGCTAGAAAGCTAATATAAATAAATATTGTCTGGTAGACCAGGCTAGGGACTCACTGGAATATGGTCTGGTAGACCAGGCTAGGAACTCACTGGAATATGGTCTGGTAGACCAGGCTAGGGACTCACTGGAATATGGTCTGGTAGAGCAGGCTAGGGACTCACTGGAATATGGTCTGGTAGACCAGGCTAGGGACTCACTGGAATATGGTCTGGTAGACCAGTCTAGGGACTCACTGGAATATGGTCTGGTAGACCAGACTAGGGACTCACTGGAATATGGTCTGGTAGACCAGGCTAGGGACTCACTGGAATATGGTCTGGTAGACCAGGCTAGGGACTCACTGGCAAATATGGTCTAGTAGACCAGGCTAGGCACTCACTGGAATATGGTCTGGTAGACCAGTCTAGGGACTCACTGGAATATGGTCTGGTAGAGCAGGCTAGTGACTCACTGGAATATGGTCTGGTAGACCAGACTAGGGACTCACTGGAATATGGTCTGGTAGACCAGGCTAGGGACTCACTGGAATATGGTCTGGTAGAACAGGCTAGGGACTCACTGGAATATGGTCTGTTAGACCAGGCTAGGAACTCACTGGAATATGGTCTGGTAGACCAGTCTAGGGACTCACTGGAATATGGTCTGGTAGAGCAGGCTAGGGACTCACTGGAATATGGTCTGGTAGACCAGGCTAGGAACTCACTGGAATATGGTCTGGTAGACCAGTCTAGGGACTCACTGGAATATGGTCTGGTAGACCAGGCTAGGAACTCACTGGAATATGGTCTGGTAGACCAGGCTAGGGACTCACTGGAATATGGTCTGGTAGACCAGGCTAGGAACTCACTGGAATATGGTCTGGTAGACCAGGCTAGGGACTCACTGGAATATGGTCTGGTAGAGCAGGCTAGGGACTCACTGGAATATGGTCTGGTAGACCAGGCTAGGGACTCACTGGAATATGGTCTGGTAGACCAGTCTAGGGACTCACTGGAATATGGTCTGGTAGACCAGACTAGGGACTCACTGGAATATGGTCTGGTAGACCAGGCTAGGGACTCACTGGAATATGGTCTGGTAGACCAGGCTAGGGACTCACTGGCAAATATGGTCTAGTAGACCAGGCTAGGCACTCACTGGAATATGGTCTGGTAGACCAGTCTAGGGACTCACTGGAATATGGTCTGGTAGGAGCAGGCTAGTGACTCACTGGAATATGGTCTGGTAAGACCAGACTAGGGACTCACTGGAATATGGTCTGGTAGACCAGGGCTAGGGACTCACTGGAATATGGTCTGGTAGAACAGGCTAGGGACTCACTGGAATATGGTCTGTTAGACCAGGCTAGGAACTCACTGGAATATGGTCTGGTAGACCAGTCTAGGGACTCACTGGAATATGGTCTGGTAGAGCAGGCTAGGGACTCACTGGAATATGGTCTGGTAGACCAGGCTAGGAACTCACTGGAATATTGGTCTGGTAGACCAGTCTAGGGACTCACTGGAATATGGTCTGGTAGACCAGGCTAGGAACTCACTGGAATATGGTCTGGTAGACCAGGCTAGGGACTCACTGGAATATGGTCTGGTAGACCAGGCTAGGAACTCACTGGAATATGGTCAGGTAGACCAGTCTAGGGACTCACTGGAATATGGTCTGGTAGAGCAGGCTAGGAACTCACTGGAAATATGGTCTGGTAGACCAGTCTAGGGACTCACTGGAATATGATCTGTTAGACCAGGCTAGGAACTCACTGGAATATGGTCTGGGTAGACCAGGCTAGGGACTCACTGGAATATGGTCTGGTAGACCAGGCTAGGGACTCACTGGAATATGGTCTGGTAGAGCAGGCTAGGGACTCACTGGAATATGGTCTGGTAGACCAGGCTAGGAACTCACTGGAATATGGTCTGGTAGACCAGGCTAGGGACTCACTGGAATATGGTCTGGTAGACCAGGCTAGGAACTCACTGGAATATGGTCTGGTAGACCAGTCTAGGGACTCACTGGAATATGGTCTGGTAGAGCAGGCTAGAAACTCACTGGAATATGGTCTGGTAGACCAGTCTAGGGACTCACTGGAATATGGTCTGGTAGAGCAGGCTAGGGGACTCACTGGAATATGGTCTGGTAGAGCAGGCTAGGGACTCACTGGAATATGGTCTGGTAGACCAGTCTAGGGACTCACTGGAATATGGTCTGTTAGACCAGGCTAGGAACTCACTGGAATATAGTCTGGTAGACCAGGCTAGGGGACTCACTGGAATATGGTCTGGTAGACCAGTCTAGGGACTCACTGGAATATGGTCTGGTAGAGCAGGCTAGGGACTCACTGGAATATGGTCTGGTAGAGCAGGCTGTTGACTCACTGGAATATGGTCTGGGTAGACCAGGCTAGGGACTCACTGGAATATGGTCTGGTAGACCAGGCTAGGGACTCACTGGAATATGGTCTGGTAGACCAGTCTAGGGACTCACTGGAATATGGTCTGGTAGAGCAGGCTAGGGACTCACTGGAATATGGTCTGGTAGAGCAGGGCTAGGGACTCACTGGAATATGGTCTGGTAGACCAGGCTAGGAACTCACTGGAATATGGTCTGGTAGACCAGTCCTAGGGACTCACTGGAATATGGTCTGGTAGAGCAGTCTAGGGACTCACTGGAATATGGTATGGTAGAGCAGGCTAGGGACTCACTGGAATATGGTCTGGTAGACCAGGCTAGGGGACTCACTGGAATATGGTCTGGTAGACCAGGCTAGGCACTCACTGGAATATGGTCTGGTAGACCAGGCTAGGGACTCACTGGCAAATATGGTCTAGTAGACCAGGCTAGGCACTCACTGGAATATGGTCTGGTAGACCAGTCTAGGGACTCACTGGAATATGGTCTGGTAGAGCAGGCTAGGGACTCACTGGAATATGGTCTGGTAGAGCAGGCTGTTGACTCACCTGGAATATGGTCTGGTAGACCAGGCTAGGGACTCACTGGAATATGGTCTGGTAGACCAGGCTAGGGACTCACTGGAATATGGTCTGGTAGACCAGTCTAGGGACTCACTGGAATATGGTCTGGTAGAGCAGGCTAGGGACTCACTGGAATATGGTCTGGTAGAGCAGGCTAGGGACTCACTGGAATATGGTCTGGTAGACCAGGCTAGGAACTCACTGGAATATGGTCTGGTAGACCAGTCTAGGGACTCACTGGAATATGGTCTGGTAGAGCAGGCTAGGGACTCACTGGAATATGGTCTGGTAGAGCAGGCTAGGGACTCACTGGAATATGGTCTGGTAGACCAGGCTAGGGACTCACTGGAATATGGTCTGGTAGACCAGGCTAGGCACTCACTGGAATATGGTCTGGTAGACCAGGCTAGGGACTCACTGGCAAATATGGTCTAGTAGACCAGGCTAGGCACTCACTGGAATATGGTCTGGTAGACCAGTCTAGGGACTCACTGGAATATGGTCTGGTAGAGCAGGCTAGGGACTCACTGGAATATGGTCTGGTAGACCAGGCTAGGGACTCACTGGAATATGGTCTGGTAGACCAGGCTAGGGACTCACTGGAATATAGTCTGGTAGACCAAGCTAGGGACTCACTGGAATATGGTCTGGTAGACCAGGCTAGGGACTCACTGGAATATGGTCTGGTAGACCAGGCTAGGCACTCACTGGAATATGTTTACTGTACTTTAAGGCACTTGTATTTATTGCATATTTTCATACGTTTTTTTTTTTTTGGGAGGGGTGGATGGGCCCCCTCTCCATGGGTTCCGTCCCGGCACATCTGTGAATTTATAGCGGTTTGGCAGCAGTTTTAAAATGTCAACGCACGTTGCTAAAGTCCCTAAAGCTGACAGAAGCTGCGATTTGACATTTTAAAAGTGTGTGTTGGTTTAGCCGCGGCCCAGACCCGGTCCAGAGAGGCTTTGGTTAAGAGGCTCATCTCCGCCTCGCTCTTCATTTCCACTGATTAGCAGCAAGCACATCCTCTTCTTCAGTCCTCTTACAAAACCACCAGTCCGGCTGATTGAAATCACGCAGGGCGTAAGAGTAAGGTAATATGGATTATTATTGTTTGTTGTAACTCGGCCTCCTTTTGATGTCAATACTTTTCACGGCAGGCCTAGTTTTTGCAGGTTTTAATTCATGACTTACAGACCGTGCTTTGTAGGGCATTTTTTGTACGTTGAAAACGTTTTTTTTTTTGTTCAGATTGAAATCGTACACAGTGTAAGACTAAGCTAATATAGATAAATATGCAGCTTAGATCAAAAGTTTCTGTGTGTTTCTGTGTGGTCTGTGT
>CM056389.1:8354303-8386803 GCA_029718625.1 Synaphobranchus kaupii
AACACTGCTTTATACCACATCACTATATACCACACCGCTTATACCACACCACTTATACCACACCGCTATATACCACACCACTTATACCACACATCACTATATACCACAGCACTTATACCACACCGCTAAATACCACATCCACTTATACTACACACCACTTATACCATATCACTTATAGCACTACTCACTGTATACCACACCACTTATACCTATCACTTATACCACACTGCTGGTATACCACACTACTTATACCATATCACTTTACCCATATCACTATACCACACCAATTATACCATGTCACTTAGTCCACACCACTTAAACCATATCACTTATACCTCACTGCTATATACCACACCACTTACACCATATCACTTATACCACACAACTTATACCATATCACTTATACCACACCGCTATATACGACACCACTTTTACCACACCGCTATATACCAAATCACTTATACCACACTACTTATACCTCACCGCTATATACCACACCACTTATACCATATCACGTTACCACACCATTTATATACACCACACCTCTTATACCAGCTCACTTGTACCACAACACCTATACCACACCCTCTATACCATATCACTTGTACCACACTACTATATACCACAGCAACCTTATACCCCACTACTTATACCACACCAGTTATACACACTACGACTTGTACTACACCACTTATACAACACAACTTATACCACATGACTTAGACCATACAACTGTTCCCACAGCTATGTATACCACACCACTTACACCATACTGCTATAACACTTGACTTTATATCCACACTTATACACACACACTATTTATACCCACACTTAAAACACACTATTTATACCACACTACTTGTACCACAATACTGTATACCACATCACTATATACCACACCACTTATACCACACCACTATATACCGCACCACTTATACCAATATCACTTATTCCACCACAACTTATACCATTCACTTATACCACACCGCTATATACCACACAGCTTATACCATATCACTTTACCACACCACGTATATACCACACTACTTATACAATATCACTTATACCACACCACTTATACCATATAACTTATACCACGATAACTTATACCACCCCACTTATACCGGCACCACTTCTATACCATATCACTTTACCACACCACTATATACCACACCACTTATACCATATCACTTTTACCACACCGCTATATACCATATCACTTATACCACACCGCTATATACCATATCACTTATACCACACCACTTATACCACACTGGGTATATACCACACCACTTATACCATATCACTTTTACCACACCACTATATACACCACATCTCTTATACCACGTCACTTATACACATCACCTATACCACACCACTTATACCATATCACTTGTACCACACTACTATATACCACACAACTTATACCCCACTACTTATACCACACCAGTTTATACCACACGACTTGTACTACACCACTTATACACCACAACTTATACCACATGACTTAGACTATACAACTTGTTCCACACTATGTATACCACACCACTTACACCATACTACTTATACCATATGACTTATACCACACTACTTATTCCAAATCACTTATACCACACACTTATAACACTATTTTATACCACACGACTTGTACCACAATACTTATACCACACCAATAATACCACAGTATTTATACCACACAACTTGTACCACACTACTTATACGACACCACTTATACCCCACAACGTATGACACTACTTATTCCACAGGAATTATACCACACCACTTATACCACACGTGTACCACAACGTATACCCCACGACTTACACCACATCCCCACTACTTATACCACATGACTTGTACCACACTATTTATACCATATGCCTTATACCACACAACTTATACCATACTACATATAACACCATATTTATACCACACCATTTAGTACATATACAACCTAAAGTACAAACAAACATAAGTACCCGCACCTGGCCACCAGCTCTGTGAGAATTGCTGTATACACCACTTGTACACCATGACGTACTTATAATATGTATGTCCCAAAACTGATATACAAAGTAACTTTATACCTATGTTCTCTCGGTGGCCCTTTCTGTGTGTCTGTGCATTGCAGAGTGAAGGACGTGTCCAATAAGGAAGTTCTGGGCATTCTCGTCTCCTACAGGTCAAAGTTAAACTGGTGGTGTCACGTGGAGGGTAGGGTTCTACAGCGGTCTCAGCTCTGTCCGTCAGCTTTCCCATCATGCTTTGCATCTGAGACGTCAGCTTTCCCATCATGCTTTGCATCTGAGACGTCAGCTTTCCTGATATTTGATTATTTGTGTTTCAGGACGTGTCGGTGGAGCTGCCATTTGTCCTGATGCACCCCAAACCCTCAGAACTGCCCAACTCTCCACCAGAATCAGGTATCCACACCCCAAACCCTCAGAACTGGCCCAACTCTCCACCAGAATCAGGTATCCACACCCCAAACCCTCAGAACTGCCCAACTCTCCACCAGAATCAGGTATCCACACCCCAAACCCTCGAGAACTGCCCAACTCTCCACCAGAATCAGGTATCCACACCCCAAACCCTCAGTACTGCCCAACTCTCCACCAGAATCAGGTATCCACACCCAAAACCCTCAGAACTGCCCAACTCTCCACCAGAATCAGGTATCCACACCCCAAACCTCAGAACTGCCCAACTCTCACCAGAATCAGGTATCCACACCCCAAACCCTCAGTACTGCCCAACTCTCCACCAGAATCAGGTATCCACAGCCCCAAACCCTCAGTACTGCCCAACTCTCCACCAGAATCAGGTATACACACCCCAAACCCTCAGAACTGCCCAACTCTCCACCAGAATCAGGTATCCACCACCCCAAACCCTCAGACCTGCCCAACTCTCCACCAGAATCAGGTATCCCACACCCCAAAACCCTCAGAACTGCCCAACTCTCCACCAGAATCAGGTATCCACACCCCCAAACCCTCATAACTGCCTAACTCTCCACCAGAATCAGGTATCCACACCCCAAACCCTCAGAACTGCCCAACTCTCCACCAGAATCAGGTATCCACAGCCCCAAACCCTCGGAACTGCCCAACTCTCCACCAGAATCAGGTATCCACACCCCCAAACCCTCAGTACTGCCCAACTCTCCACCAGAATCAGGTATCCACACCCCAAACCCTCAGACCTGCCCAACTCTCCACCAGAATCAGGTATCCACACCCCAAACCCTCAGAACTGCCTAACTCTCCACCAGAATCAGGTATCCACACCCCCAAACCCTCAGAACTGCCTAACTCTCCACCAGAATCAGGTATCCACACCCCAAACCCTCAGAAGCTGCCCAACTCCTCCCACCAGAATCAGGTATCCACAGCCCCAAACCCTCGGAACTTCCCAACTCTCCACCAGAATTCAGGTATCCACACCCCAAACCCTCAGTACTGCCCAACTCTCCACCACGAATCAGGTAATCCACACCCCAAACCCTCAGAACTGCCCAACTCTCCACCAGATCAGGTATCCACACCCCAAACCCTCAAAACTGCCCAACTCTCCACCAGAATCAGGTATCCACAGCCCCAAACCTCAGTACTGCCCCAACTCTCCACCAGAATCAGGTATCCACACCCCCAAACCCTCAGAACTGCCCAACTCTCACCAGAATCAGGTATCCACACCCCAAACCCTCAGAACTGCCCAACTCTCCACCAGAATCAGGTATCCACACCCCAAACCCTCAGAACTGCCCAACTCTCCACCAGAATCAGGTATCCACACCCAAACCCTCAGAACTGCCCAACTCTCCACCAGAATCAGGTATCCACACCCCAAACCCTCAGTACTGCCCAACTCTCACACCAGAATCAGGTATCCACACCCCAAAACCCTCAGAACTGCCCAACTCTCCACCAGAATCAGGTATCCACAGCCCCAACCCTCAGAACTGCCCAACTCTCCACCAGAATCAGGTATCCACACCCCAAACCCTCAGAACTGCCCAACTCTCCACCAGAATCAGGTATCCACACCCCACACCCTCAGAACTGCCCAACTCTCCACCAGGAATCAGGTTATCACACCCCAAACCCTCAGTACTGCCCCAACTCTCCACCAGAATCAGGTATCCACACCCCAAACCCTCAGTACTGCCCAACTCTCCACCAGAATCAGGTATCCACAGCCCCAACCCCTCAGAACTGCCCAACTCTCCACCAGAATCAGGTATCCACACCCAAAACCCTCAGTACTGCCCAACTCTCCACCAGAATCAGGTATCCACACCCCAAACCCTCAGAACTGCCCAACTCTCCACCAGAATCAGGTATCCACACCCCAAACCCTCAGAACTGCCCAACTCTCCACCAGAATCAGGTATCCACAGCCCCAAACCCTCAGAACTGCCCAACTCTCCACCAGAATCAGGTATCCACACCCCAAACCCTCAGAACTGCCCAACTCTCCACCAGAATCAGGTATCCACAGCCCCAAACCCTCAGAACTGCCTAACTCTCCACCAGAATCAGGTATCCACACCCCAAACCCTCAGAACTGCCCAACTCTCCACCAGAATCAGGTATCCACACCCCAAACCCTCAGTACTGCCCAACTCTCCACCAGAATCAGGTATCCACACCCCAAACCCTCAGAACTGCCCAACTCTCCACCAGAATCAGGTATCCACAGCCCCAACCCCTCAGAACTGCCCAACTCTCCACCAGAATCAGGTATCCACACCCCAAACCCTCAGAACTGCCCAACTCTCCACCAGAATCAGGTATCCACACCCCAAACCCTCAGAACTGCCCAACTCTCCACCAGAATCAGGTATCCACAGCCCCAAACCCTCAGAACTGCCCAACTCTCCACCAGAATCAGGTATCCACACCCCAAACCCTAAGAACTGCCTAACTCTCCACCAGAATCAGGTATCCACACCCCAAACCCTCAGAACTGCCCAACTCTCCACCAGAATCAGGTATCCACACCCCAAACCCTCAGAATTGCCCAACTCTCCACCAGAATCAGGTATCCACAGCCCCAAACCCTCAGAACTGCCCAACTCTCCACCAAATCAGGTATCCACACCCCAAACCCTCAGAACTGCCCAACTCTCCACCAGAATCAGGTATCCACACCCCAAACCCTCAGAACTGCCCAACTCTCCACCAGAATCAGGTATCCACACCCAAAACCCTCAGAACTGCCCAACTCTCCACCAGAATCAGGTATCCACACCCCAAACCCTCAGAACTGCCTAACTCTCCACCAGAATCAGGTATCCACACCCCCAAACCCCCAGAACTGCCTAACTCTCCACCAGAATCAGGTATCCACACCCCAAACCCTCAGAACTGCCCAACTCTCCACCAGAATCAGGTATCCACAGCCCCAAACCCTCGGAACTGCCCAACTCTCCACCAGAATCAGGTATCCACACCCCAAACCCTCAGTACTGCCCAACTCTCCACCAGAATCAGGTATCCACACCCCAAACCCTCAGAACTGCCCAACTCTCCACCAGAATCAGGTATCCACACCCCAAACCCTCAGAACTGCCCAACTCTCCACCAGAATCAGGTATCCACACCCCAAACCCTCAGAACTGCCCAACTCTCCACCAGAATCAGGTATCCACACCCCCAAACCCTCAGAACTGCCCAACTCTCCACCAGAATCAGGTATCCACACCCCCAAACCCTCAGTACTGCCCAACTCTCCACCAGAATCAGGTATCCACACCCTCAAACCCTCAGAACTGCCCAACTCTCCACCAGAATCAGGTATCCACACCCCCAAACCCTCAGAACTGCCCAACTCTCCACCAGAATCAGGTATCCACACCCCGAACCCTCAGAACTGCCCAACTCTCCACCAGAATCAGGTATCCACACCCCCAAACCCTCAGAACTGCCTAACTCTCCACCAGAATCAGGTATCCACACCCCAAACCCTCAGAACTGCCCAACTCTCCACCAGAATCAGGTATCCACACCCCCAAACCCTCAGAACTGCCCAACTCTCCACCAGAATCAGGTATCCACACCCCCAAACCCTCAGTACTGCCCAACTCTCCACCAGAATCAGGTATCCACACCCTCAAACCCTCAGAACTGCCCAACTCTCCACCAGAATCAGGTATCCACACCCCCAAACCCTCAGAACTGCCCAACTCTCCACCAGAATCAGGTATCCACACCCCAAACCCTCAGAACTGCCTAACTCTCCACCAGAATCAGGTATCCACACCCCCAAACCCTCAGAACTGCCCAACTCTCCACCAGAATCAGGTATCCACACCCCCAAACCCTCAGAACTGCCCAACTCTCCACCAGAATCAGGTATCCACACCCCCAAACCCTCAGAACTGCCCAACTCTCCACCAGAATCAGGTATCCACACCCCAAACCCTCAGAACTGCCCAACTCTCCACCAGAATCAGGTATCCACACCCCAAACCCTCAGAACTGCCCAACTCTCCACCAGAATCAGGTATCCACACCCCAAACCCTCAGAACTGCCTAACTCTCCACCAGAATCAGGTATTCACACCCCCAAACCAGCACCACCCTGTGCCCCCATCTCCACACCCCCAAACCAGCACCCCCCTGTGCCCCCCTCTCATCCCAGATGTTACATTTCCACACTGAGGCTTCATTCATCTCATATCCTTGATTATCTTGATTTGTTTTAAATGAAAAATGTGGCTTTAAATTTGTACGTGTTTTCTTATGGGGAAAAAAAAACTAAACAATTAAAAAATTTCACTGTCCCGCAGTGGTCCCAGAGGCAGATGCCCCGATTGACACCAACCTGATCGAGTTTGAGACAAAGTGAGTGCCTGTTTCCATCCCTAACCCTAACCCTACACCAGCCTGCGGTCTTATTTTTCATAATAATTTTATTGCAATACGTGTGTTTGCTTAGCAGACACTGTCAAACAAGGCTACACTGTTGCTACCTGGAGTAGCAAACGTTAAGCCGCTTTGCTCGAGAGCACAAGAGCAGTGGTTGAGTTGGGATTCGAAACCATAGCCCCTCCCCCAGTTTAGCGCCCTCGCGCCTGTGTCCTACTGTACGGTGAAACCTGCTTTGACTGTGGAAACGGTGCCTCTGTGTGGCGCCGTAGTTTCTCTCAGGACGATGACTTTGTGTTCGAGGACTTCGCACGGCTGCGTCTGAAAGGGATGAAGGACGAGGAAGACCACTTCTGCTGAGGCTCCGCCCCTGGCCACACAACCCCCGGCCAGGGTGAAAAGAGGGGGCGTGGCCAAGCTGCAGCTACAATTTTTTTTTTTTTTCTTTTCTTCCCAGTCTCTCCCTCTGCAGCTCTGTTGGAGACGCTGCACTGAAATGACCGCCATTGAAATGCTCTCCCTGCGCTTCAGTCCTGCTGAGCGCCGGCCCTTTGGGTTTCCTGTTATTGTGTCACAGATGGAGGGAAGGACAGTCTGACCATTACTGGCATCTGAGGGATGATGGGAAAGCAGGGAAATTATTATTTAGATGTTTTTTTTGTTTGTAACGGCATGAGTGTGAGAGGAAGTGTCCATCATCCTGTTATGACTCAGCTGGGAGGGGCCAGGAGAAACACGGTAACTGTGGAAATGGCTCACAGACATCTACTGTGCGCACACACACACACACACACGCATGCGTACACACACCCATACACACACGCATGCATGCGTACACACACCCATACACACACGCACGCACATACAGGCACGCGTACACACACACACACACATTCTCACAAATACATGCACGCACACACACACACACACACACACACACACACACACACAAAAACACACACGTGCCATGCATGTCAGGGAAAATGTCTTTGTTTAAATTATTTTTTTTTTTAATGTTATGTTATATAATCACATTCGTTTATTTGCCAGAAGTTTACATTTCATGATTCAGGGGGTAATGACCATCCAACTTAAACTACACTCACACACACTCACACACACACACACATTCAGACACACGCACACACACACGCATTCAGACACGCACACACACACACACACACACGCATTCAGACACACGCATTCAGACACACGCACAGACACACGCATTCAGACACACGCACAGACACACACACACACACACACACACACACACACACACACACACACACACACACACACACACACACACACACACACACACACACACACAAAAATGCACATACATGCATTAGTGATGACTAAAGGAATGAATTATGATTTATCATGTATGAATATGGACTGGGGGTTGGGGGTCAGCGGAGAACCCCAGTGTCTGTGAGGAGGCGGGGCTTGATGACCCGAATGTCACCCGTTCGCCAATTTCAGACTGAGATGTGAAAATTACATCTGTTATTATCTTCGTTGCCAGAGGCATTGTTGCCATTTTATTTTTAGGTTTGTAAAAAACAAAAAACTTAATTTTTTATTAAAGTTAAAGAATTTGCCTCCCACTGCCCTGCTCCTGTTCTGTCTTGTGCCCGATTCGCTAACAGCACTTTCCAGTACTGACCGCACGCCCTCTAGCACACTGACCATCCCCTGTTCAGCACTACCACACCCCTCCAGCACTGACCACACCCCCTTTATGTACTTGCCATGCCCCCTCTTGCACACTGACCACACCCCTCCAGCACTGACTGCACCCCCTCCAGCACACGCTCCTCCTGCATTGACCACATCCTCTATGGCACTGACACACCCCCTCTGGCACATTATAGTGCTTACAACCATAACATAACTGGGTGTTCAGGGTGAACAAGGCATTGCCCACGACATGTACTGTAGCTTAGCACTGTGTATAACCATACAGAGGAAATGGTGTTTAAATGCACTCTGCACCGTGTAACAGGACGGGATGGCAGGAGCAGGTGAACTGTTGGAAAAAGAGGTGGGGCTTAACACTCAACTGGGACATCGTCTTCATAGGGCCTGTATTCATAAAAGCATGTGAGGTAGAGCACTGATCTGGGAACAGCTTTCAGTGCCGTATTCTCACCCTACACACCCAGAGTTAAACAGCAAAACTGATCCTAGACCAGCATCCCTCCCACTCTGAGGGCCTTTATGGATCATTACTCCTTATGACAGAATTCTTATATTTTTAATAGCTTTTTTTGTATAAATGACTCAAAGTTGTGAATCAGGGGGGAGGGGCTTCTGCTGTTAATGTTGTGTATAAAGGGTGTTCATTTGGAAAGCTGAATGTACAGTACGATGCTTCTAAGCCTTAAATTTGAAGACTGCATGAAAGTTAATCTCATTTTAGACATTTGTGTTTAATTTACACGCATGTTCAAAGCGTGACCTGTTGTGTGATGTCACTGCCCGTGGGTTTGCGGGAGGACTTGGAACACTGGCGCCGTCGTATGAAACGTCTCTGTGCGTACGAAACGTCTCTGTGCGTACGAAACGTCTCTGTGCGTACGAAACGTCTCTGTGCGTACGAAACGTCTGTGTGCGTACGAAACGTCTCTGTGCGTACGAAACGTCTCTGTGCGTACGAAACGTCTGTGTGAGCCGGTGGACGATTTGCCCAGCAACTAGAAAAGATGCCATTTTTACAAAAAAATCATTGAATAAAAAGGACAACTTTAACTGCAATTACAATTTAAAATAAGCCACTGCCTGCCATCCGGCGGAGTAAATAATGAACATTAATGAAACCATGACTGCATACGCATGATGCTGCCATGGTTACAGAGGTGGAGTTGCAGGGTTGAGGCTCAGGAGAGGTTGTGCAATTCTCACTGGACTATGGTGTCTGCTCTAAAAACTAACAAAAAAATAATGTTCATTGTCAAGAAAACATAAATGGAACTGGGAGAAACACAATGCTGGACGATTCATGTTGCTTCTTTATTTTGTACAGCATTTCAAAAAGAATTATTGAAAAATAAAAACTTTTTTTTTTTTTTTTTTAAATGTCAATTTCTCATTTGTGTGCGTGTGTGTGTGTGTCTGTTGTGGTTCTGGCATTTATGTGGGTCTGTTAGCATTAAGAATATTGGGGTATCTGCTAGCATTCAGGGTCAGGAAATGGGGGGTTCAAACTTCTTGCATGTATAAACCATGAGACAGACCTCACTGGCAGCTACTTGGCCTGGAAGTTGCCTTTATATCCAGAAGTGTGTGCTTTGTGCTTATTAAACTAAACCCCTCCCCTCAGTTACCTCGTCTCCAGGGTAGAACGCTGAAACAGCGGCCAAACTTTACCCTCCTGCCACCAAAAGCAAGCTTCCTGCTTCTTCCTGGGTCAGAGGCTTACTCTGGTGGTCAGTTGAGTGAGTGTGAGTGAGTGTGAGTGTGGGAGTGAGTGAGGGAGTGAGTGAGAGTGTGAGTGAGTGAGTGAGTGTGAGTGAGTGAGTGAGTGAGTGAGTGAGTGAGTGAGTGAGTGAGTGTGAGTGAGTGAGTGAGTGAGTGAGTGAGTGAGTGAGTGAGTGAGTGAGTGAGTGAGTGAGTGAGTGGTTTGATCAGAGTGGCTCAGTTCCGTTCTCAGTGGCTGCAGGTGTATCAGTGGCTGCAGGTGTATCAGGGGCTGCAGGTGTATCAGGGGCTGCAGGTGTATCAGGGGCTGCAGGTGTATCAGGGGCTGCAGGTGTATCAGTGGCTGCAGGTGTATCAGGGGCTGCAGGTGTATCAGTGGCTGCAGGTGTATCAGTGGCTGCAGGTGTATCAGTGGCTGCAGGTGTATCAGGGGCTGCAGGGAAAGTGAGGGGCTCAGGTTGACCCTCCTGTTGCTGCTGGCCTCTCTGGCAATGCCTGGCCAGCCGGCTGGTGAAACGCTGCCACCTGGTGGAGACAAATGGAATGCACAGATCAGCAATACACTTCACGGCCGAAAGCCTTGGTCTGGCGCAGGTGTTCATGGGCTCTTTAGTTCCAGTGAAGGCAAATGTTAACACTACAGCATACAATAACGATGTCGGGCTTCCAACTTTGTGGCAACAGTTTGAGGAAGGCCCTTTCCTTTTTCAGAATTACAGTGTCCCTGCGCACAAAGCGAGGTCCATACAGAAATGGTTTGTCAAGATCAGTATGGAAGAACTTGACTGGCCTGCACAGAGCCCTGACCTCAACCCCATCAAACACATTTGGGATTAATTTCAAAACAGACTGTGAGCCAGGCCTAATCGCCCAACATCAGTGCCCAACCTCACAAATGCTCTTCTGGCTGAATGTAAGCAAATCCACAGCAATGTTCCAACATATAACGCAGTGCTTCTCAAACTCGGTCCTGGGAGACCCCTGTGTATGCTGCTTTTTGTTCCAACCACAATTGCAATCCTGGAATTTTAACAAGATAATTGTTCTTAATTAGGTGTTTGTAATATTTAGAGCAGGGCTGCCCGACCCTCTTCCTGGAGATCTACCGTCCTGTAGGTTTTTACTCCAACCCTAACAAAGCACACCTCATTCAACAGCTAGAGAGCTTGTTGAGCTGCTCATTGGTAGAATCAGGTGTGCCAAATTAGGGTTGATATGAAAACCGACAGGATGGTAGATCTCCAGGAACAGGGTTGGGCAGCCCTGATTTAGAGGGATTATTTACCCTCTTAAGCCACATTATGTTAGCAATAGCTATGCATGTCATGAAGAATAAAAGTCCAATATTCTCATTGTGCTATATTGCAAACAATTAAAAAAAGAGAGGCAAAAAAACGTTTTAACTGATCAAATTAAAGACTGAGGTGAATCAATCGGCTCCAAATTGGAGAAATTGTGGACCCATGGCCACTAAAACTAACCATTTGATAATGAAGACGGGGCAGTGTAGTATAATGGTTAAGGAACTAGCCTTGTAACTGAAAGGTTGCAGGTTCGATTCCCAGGTAGGGCACTGCCGTTGTACCCTTGAGCAAGGTACTTAACCTGAATTGCTTCAGTATATATCCAGCTGTATAATTGGATAATATATGTAAAAGAAATGCTAAAAAGTTGTAAGTCGCTCTGGATAAGAGCGTCTGCTAAATGCCTGTAATGTAAAGACAAAAAGCAAATGATAACAAGCCAACCCTGCATTGTGTTAATACAATTAAGGAAAAAATCATGAGGGCACTTAAAAACACACATGTTCAACTACCTAATTAGGAGCCAATTGATTCACCCCAGTCTTTAATTTGATGAGTTTTAAAAAATTACCTATTTGCAATATAGCCCAATAAGCACAATAGGAACATGGGGATTTTATTCTTCATAGCATGCATAGCTATTTCTGACATGATGTGGCTTAAGAGGGTAAATAATCCCTCTAAACATGAATGCTGTTCCTGAGTGCGGTTTATATTTACTCACCGTTCCTGAGTGCGGTTTATATTTACTCACCGTTCCTGAGTGCGGTTTATATTTACTCACCGTTCCTGAGTGCGGTTTATATTTACTCACCGTTCCTGAGTGCGGTTTATATTTACTCACCGTTCCTGAGTGCGGTTTATATTTACTCACCGTTCCTGAGTGCGGTTTATATTTACTCACCGTTCCTGAGTGCGGTTTATATTTACTCACCGTTCCTGAGTGCGGTTTATATTTACTCACCGTTCCTGAGTGCGGTTTATATTTACTCACCGTTCCTGAGTGCGGTTTATATTTACTCACCGTTCCTGAGTGCGGTTTATATTTACTCACCGTTCCTGAGTGCGGTTTATATTTACTCACCGTTCCTGAGTGCGGTTTATATTTACTCACCGTTCCTGAGTGCGGTTTATATTTACTCACCGTTCCTGAGTGCGGTTTATATTTACTCACCGTTCCTGAGTGCGGTTTATATTTACTCACCGTTCCTGAGTGCGGTTTATATTTACTCACCGTTCCTGAGTGCGGTTTATATTTACTCACCGTTCCTGAGTGCGGTTTATATTTACTCACCGTTCCTGAGTGCGGTTTATATTTACTCACCGTTCCTGAGTGCGGTTTATATTTACTCACCGTTCCTGAGTGCGGTTTATATTTACTCACCGTTCCTGAGTGCGGTTTATATTTACTCACCGTTCTTGCATGCTGTTGTGCTGGTTCACTCTCTGCGCCTCCTCTCTCTTCTCCTCCATCCAGCGCTCCAGCAGTTGCTCCATCTCTCTCTGTGCCTCAGCAAGCTCCACCCTCCTCACCCCCTGCTCCGCCTGCAGAGCCGCCAGCTCCTTTGATTGGCTCTCCAGGGCGAACTCGCACTCCGATAGGCTGGTCTGCAGAACGGCAGCACTCCTGGCTAGGGCCAGGGCCTCTCTGCGGTAGCGGGACACTCTGAACGGGACCAGAGGACGGCGGGCCGTTGCCAAGGAGCTCAAAATACCCCAGCGCACCTGCTACCCACTGCCAGTGTACAACTGCATTATATCTGCTCCTCCAGGTCAAATACTTCATTTTAAATAGTTTAATCCTTTCAACACCAGTACAATTTATGCAGACTGATTGGCTGTTTACTCACTGCGAGTGACAGTACTGCAGCTCCGCCTCTTTCAGATACAGGGAGCTCATCAGCTCTGCAGCCTTCTGAGAGACCTGCAGAGGAACAGCTCAATTAAAGAGGGGGGTCTGACCCCTTTGGGAAAACATCAATTGCGCCTGCGCCTGCGCCCCCCCCCCCCCATTATCATATTGTATTGGGTGGTACCGTTAGTGTAAAAAAAAAAAAAAGTACTGTCCCACTATTTTATACTTGTGTCAGTTACTAAAACTATATTCCAGCTGTACAGATACAGCTGTATTTGAGAGAGAGAGAGTGTGTGTGTGTGTGTGTGTTGAGGGGTAGACACACCTTTTCTCTAACCTGCTCTCCCTCCTTTATCAGCAGCTGGAGCTGGAATGTTTCTGGAGATTGCACAAAGCTGCCTCAGATGAGAGAATTGTTTGTTAATGTATCAGATGAGAGAATAGCTTATTAATGTATCAGATGAGAGAATTGTTTATTAATGTATCAGATGATAGAATAGTTTATTAATGTATCAGATGAGAATTGTTTATTAATGTATCAGATGAGAGAATATTTTATTAATGTATCAGACGAGAGAATTGTTTATTAATGTATCAGATGAGAGAATAGTTTATTAATGTAACAGATGAGAATTGTTTATTAATGTATCAAATTCTACTTATATGATTATTATTATTACTACTAGATCTACTAGTCGTTGCACTTGACAGGAAAAGGAGTAGCTACGTTGTATTTGGCATCACAGCTGGACTATAAACTTTTTTTATAGTAGGAGCATTTTATAAAATGAATGCCTTTAATGTTAAACAGGCTACACGTTTAAATACGAATGGAAAACTCTTGCAGCCGTCGTTCTATTGATCCATCTATTGATCTGCAAATCAATGATTTCCCCCACTTTTGTATTTTGTACCTGGATCCCTGCTTTTCCTCCCAAAAGCAATCGTGTAACTCGCATTTCTCCAACAACCAGGAATCTGAAATCGAAGATAGCCCATGTAATTGTAGCCTTTCACAAGACACGAAACATGTTAAGAATGACAACAGAGCACAACATTTGGGATGTTAAATACCATAATGGATGTTTTAAAAATACAGTTTGAAACACACGTAGATAGCTGGCTGTAGACTACACATGTTTTGCTGATATAGGTATGGAGATTTCCAGGCGTGCTTACATGTCTTAATGAGGCCACTGAAGGGTTCTTTTTGTTGACAATCTCTCTGGAACAGCTCCGCCCGAACATGACTCTTCCACCTCTCCATTGCTTGAGCTCCGAACGGGATTGTTTTCTCTAAAACCAGTGTAATGTGAAATAAATGTTTTTTTTGTTGTTGTTGTTTTTTACTGTTTAGCTTTAAGGTTTAATGTGTTTATTTAACGAGTTGGGTCATTGCTCAAATTAAAACTATTTTATTAAATGTTACTGAGAAGACCACGCAGTCTCGAAATTTCAAATGACTAAAATCAATTAACCACGCCAATCTGCACTCCTTCCTGCCATCAAATAAAATTTTAAGTTTGCTTTTTACTTTTAAGGCATAGTTTGTCCCTCGGTGCATTCCGTGTAACCAATCGCAGAGCAGCACGGTTTACGTCTGCGGTTGTTTGCGACAAGCGGAGGGTGCTGGACCTGCTGGACGGGATACACATATAAGGGTGACAAATACGTTATAGAATTTCACAAATGGTTTGCTTTGCATTCGCGTTTTGCATTAATTAATCTAAATGACAAATGTTTTGGTGGCTACCGAGCTAATGCTATAGCCAACGTACGCTGCCTCGTGTTTCCATTGGAATTAAGCTAATGTAACTTAGTTATACGGCTAACGTTAGCGAGTTGATAAGGTTGATAATCGTGTCCTGTGTATTCTGCTGTGTGTTGTAGGTATATAATCAGCTAAAGTTAGCTCTCTAGTATTGCAGTGTAACTCGCATACTCTCTTGTTGTGAATTGTTTGTGAAATTAGCCGGGTACCAATACCATTGTCTGAGCTAACTCTTATTTAATGAATGAAATTGCTCCGCTAAAACTAGCGCAAGTTAGGCTACTTAACGTTAGCTGATTGCCTGTTTCATCATTTGACGCGCTAACAATCACGCCCCTTTCTTACCACACCTGGTTTAGTATGTCTGTGTTTAACCCCCCGCCTCTCTTTTTCTCTCGGTCCAGCGGAAGGTGGTGTGAACAGGTGATGGCGAACGACAGACTGCGGGCGCTGGAGGACGTGGAGAGGGAGATCGCCGTTGTCCTGCAATGCGCAGGTGGGTATTCTGAATGGGGCCTGGTCGGTTCTTTGGTCGAAGACTCCACTGTCTCGTAATTAAGTGGCAAGTGTTAAAATTAGAGCCCCGGTGTGATGGAATGCAAACTACGTGGTTATCGCAGGGTGGAGTTGTGACACCTTGGTGTGCGCTTGGGCGTCGAGCAGACATTATTTACTGCGGCGGCCTGACACGCGAGAGTGACGGCGTAGAATTCGTTTAAATGAATCTTGCATTTTATATTATTGTTTATTGTGATTTGCGTTCATTGTCGTTTGCGGCGTAATCCAGTTTAGACGCCCGTTATAGGATTTGTGGTCGTTAGAATACAGTATGTCGTCTCATTTGAATTAACAAGGCAGGGGGAGAACATCTCATTGTCATGTGCATTTAAATTGTGGCATCCCTCCAGGTGTGCAGGTGCTGTTGTGGTCTCTTCAGGTGCAGAGTGATATTCTCCCTCTGTCTACCCCCCCAGGAAATGTGGTGCTGGAGTTGTCAAAGGAGAAGCACAATGCTAGTTTCCTGGACAGACAACTTAGTCAGTTCACCAGCTCAATTAACAGGCTGGAGAGTGAGCTGAGCTCCCAAATACGCTACCTCACACAGGTATATATGCCTCCAATGTATACACACTATTATTGTACCTTATACAGGTATATGTGTACTACTGTACTGTAAGTGACACTGCGGCCCTCCAGGACCGGAGTTAAACCTGCAGACACTGCGGCCCTCCAGGACTGGAGTTAAGCCTGGAGTTTGACACCCCTGATGTGAATAATAATTGTTGTGATTACCATAACCAGGTGGCGACAGGCCAGCCCCATGAGGGCTCCACCTACTCTGCGCGGAAGGACTGCCAGATGGCCCTAAACAGAGCCGAGTACGCCCGCGTCAAACTGGGGGAGCTGGGCCGGACCTGCGAGATCATGCTGGACCCGCAGACCTGACACTCATGACACACACACACACACACACGCTGGACCCCAAAACCTCACACTCACACTCCCATACACACATACACACACACACACACACACACACACACACACACACACACACACACACACACACACACACACACACACACACACACACACACGCACACGCTGGACCCCAAAACCGGACACTCACACTCCCATACACACACACACACACACACATACATGCTGGACCCGCGGCCCTGACACTCATGATCTTACACACACGCACACACGCACACACACACACGCTGGACCCCAAAACCTCACACTCCCATACACACACACACACACACACACACACACACACACGCACGCTCACACGCTGGACCCCAAAACCGGACACTCACACTCCCATACACACACACGCACGCACGCACGCTGGACCCGCGGACCTGACACTCACAATCTTACACACACACACACACACACACACACACACACACGCTGGACCCCCAAACCTGACAGACGCACTCACACGTGCGCAGTTACACAGACGCTGGACATCCAAACCCAAAAGACTGAGATGCACGTGCACACTGATTCACTGTGGTACACATGTGTAAGTGTGGTTATTCAAAGCATAACTCCTCCTTTTATGAATATTTTTATTTTTTATACTTGATAAATATGATTGTGCACTAACCATGTACCGATTTTTTAAATTATTTTTTTCCCCCCTAAGTGGAATTATAAAACACTAAGGGTTGGAAGTGGAATTATAAAACACTAAGGGTTGGAAGTGGAATTATTATAAAACACTAAGGGTTGGCAGTTGCTTATATCACAGTGCTCATGTACTGTCTAACAGCTTAAAGTCCTTGAAAATTCCCTTTTGCAATAGAAATACTGCAGCTGCAGAAAACCTAGGTACACTCCAATAAAGCCCTATTCCCCCCCGATACTGTGCGTGCAATAGTGAAAGCCACTAAATGGCCTGGTTATGCTGCCCGATTGACATTGGCTTGTTTGGGTATAATTTGGATTTTTTTATGAAGTGAGCGGCTTGCGGGGCCTTTGGTAGCCTTGCTACACTTCAGTAACTTTTGTCCCGAAAGAAAAGTGCTCCCAGATGCTGCATTTTGGTCACAATCAGTTTACTGCAGGACACGTCACAACAACGTCAACAAACTCGATTCAGATGCACAGGACAACAGTTTTCATTTTTGCGGGTGTGGTTGTGAAACATTACCAATGTGCAATAAATATTTTAAACACACACCTCAGTCTAGCAGGGTAGGCCGGGCCCTTTCAGAATGTTACACACCTCGATTAAGGTACAAAGCAGAGTGAGAAATGATTCTTACTGAATTAAACACTGGTGCCCATAACGGGTGTAAACAGAACTTGCACTCAAACACAGCACGCCTTATACAAGCACACCTTACACACTTACACAGCTATAGCCATCTGACCTGGACAGCCTCATTTCAACTGGGAAAATGGCAGGACAAGTTTAAAAAAAAAACTTTAAAAAAAACATCCTACCAGATGGAGATTTAAAATACATCTTCAAGCTGTTAATGACATGGTAGTGACATATATCATTGTATTACAGAGTGTTTATGAGCTGAATACTGGAAACTAGTTCATGTGTAAAGTAACCCTGGACATGCAAATATATTTACATCAAGGTGTGGTCCTCTGGCTTGGTTTAAGAAAGGAAAAACATTTTTAATCTTGTGTGTTCTGTACACTGACACAAATATACACACTGTTTTACTCTGGAACTCTTGGGAATGCTCAGGGGCTACATTTTCAGTAAATTAATTTGTTAGAAACCAGATGTCTATAAAAATCAGTAGGATTTGTTCTAGGCCTAAAATTGCGTTGTAGGATCTTTGCCTCTCCTGCAGTGCAGTGCTCTTTAAATCCAGCAGGGGTCGCTAGTGCACCATGTACTCGTTGCGTTTGTTGAGCCTGACCTGGCAGAGAGACACGCCCCCTATCACCACATAGATGGCAGCTGCGATGAAGCAGTTGTAGCCGACCTGGTTGTACAGTCCGTAAATCGTCTGCGGTGGGTTATCACTGTTAAGAAAAAAAAAAAGTTAAAACGGCAAAAGGTCAAAGTGGTGAATATTTCTATCTCCCCTAAACATTTGTGCACTTTTTAATAATTCATTTTTAATGATATGACCTTTACATGATCTACCTGTGTAGAAAACACCTGGCATTAGTGTCAAATTTACCTTGAACACATTTAAAAACCATGCCATTTTGCTCTACTGACTGAACTCAACTGGAAACAGCCGCTGTAAATCCATTGCACTGTAAAAAAAAAAGTATACACTTCCTGCTGAGCCTGAAAAGTTTGTCTTTCTTCATAATAGCCACCTCAACCAGTCTCGTTGCCATTTTCTTAACTTTTAACAAAGCCTTCTAGAAAAAGGCAACACGACTCCCGCTTGTACAGCTAGGCCGAAGAGGTAAGAGAGGGTGAAAAAGCCAGTGAGAGAGATGAAAACGGAGAGGGTGGTCAGAGAGACAGGGGAAAACGGAGAGGGTGGTCAGAGAGACAGGGGAGAGCTGGAGGGCTCACTCACTCGTGGAAGTCCTCCTCTGTGAACGGCACGTCCTCGATCAGCACGGCGGAGTGCGCGCTGAAGAATATCCCTAACATCGCCTGGGGAAGAGGGAGATCAGCAGAGTCAACAGTAACTTCCAGTCTGAGACACAGGATCCCTTCTTCACTGCATTTTACTGCAAGCTTGTACTATATTCTATCACAATTTTAGCCAGTTATTCACAAGCAAAGTCACGCTGTTGGCTTTGCCAGGTTTACAGGTTATTTTATTACTTGCTTTTCCACTGGAGTGATGTGGTTCCTCCCCCCTCTGAATTAACTTTCTTATAGGCGACCCCTCAACACTAATACAGGAAGTCAGTAATTCCGCAAAACCCAAAGGGGTTGTGAAAGGCGGTAAGGGTTCCCCTTTTGCGTTTCAGGATAAATCACTCAAATGACACATCTTCCAGGATTAGGCCCCAATTTGATTAGTAAATCGCAAGTTCATGTGTTCAGAGAACTTAAAACATTTTTGTACAAACAGAATTACACGTTGATGCGTAATTTTTGTGTCTGTGAATTTTACGTGCCCTTGTTAAATGATATCTGGAATGAAAAAAAAATCGAACTAGTTATTAGCCAACTAACGAAAGGCTACACGTTTGCATTCCGCAATGATTTAGGTTTTACCCGTCCGATCACAGGACCCAGTGTTAATGACTATCGTGATTAAATGCGCTGGGTAATTGAACGTTATCCACAAATCGTTGGATAACATTATAAAGCTAACGAATCAGGCTAAAGACCGTCACAGTTCACAATGTATTTCAGACAATTCCTTTAAACTATAATGATTATCGAATATGACCACACTATGCTACTGGTTTACTAACGTCATATTTTAACTACAGTTGAATTAATTAGCAAGCTAGCTTCTTTATTTATTCCACGACATTTGCTAGCGTGTGTTAGCTTTAGCTTACTACCTGGTTGGCAAGATCGAAAATTGTAACCTTACCAGCATAATAACTCCCCAGATGCTGAGCACAATTCCACAAGCGGCCAATTTTGGTCCACAAAATAAAAGAGATGGCATGATTTCTGTCACGTTTTATCAAGCTGCGTCGGTCGTATGTTTTCTCTGCCCTAAAAAATAGACATTGGATTTTTTAAAGGGCGACAGTTCTTCATCAGCTGACAGATCGGTCAGTCGGCTATTTACGGAAGCAGTCGGGTGAGCTCGTCGAGGGAGAGACCATCATTATAGGGGATGTATCAACGCTGCAGGCATTCTGTGATAATTGGCTTGAAGAAATATGTTTTTGAAATACTAATTGTATATCTTAACATAAATACCATACGTATTTTATTATTCGTATTTTATATTAAGGGTATTTGAATATATTACAATTTTATTTTGCAAAGTAACTAACCAACATGTCCCCCATATTATGTAAACATTGTACAAGCTGTATAAAGATCACGTGATGTGTCAGCTGACGGGGGCATGATTGTAATTGTGTACTGTGGTTATACTGATAATGAAATCCCTGTGAAAACGAATGGAAACCGTGTGCATGTAAATTAATGTAGTCCTACCATAGATTTCAGTGAGTCTTACAAGTGGACCGCTGTTTTTCCCAGATCTACAATAAATCATGAAACAGGAGAAGATAAAGATAAGTGTAGCAGTACTGTGCACAAAACCAAAATAAATAAGGAGGCACCCAGGTACTTGCCTACAGTTTTTGGTTACACTGTACCTTAGGAAAAAACCTAACATTAACCAACAAAATATAAGGCAATAGCATACCAACCAGCTTAAACTACAAAAGGAAGCACTACTAAACTTCACGTTACAAACAACGTAACAATTAAGATGCAATGCGTTGTCTTGTGTACGGTGGCAATAATATTCGCATTGTTCATCTTGCGTTCCACCTATGGACTGTGTGAAATGTTACAGAAATGTATTAGTGCATGTAAATTCAAAATAAATGATAAACAGTACTTCTGACCAATCAAAGATCAAGAGGAAGCGTCTTCGACCAATTAGAGATGAAGTGCGCAGAGCATGCTGGGGAATTTTTTGTTTCCCTGAGGCGGCTGTGGTATTTTGTTTCTTAAATACAATAATTATTTTAATAATCAGAATTTAAATGAACGTGGTAACTTAGATGAGTGTAACGTTACAGGTGTGCTGGAAAGACAGTCTGCTCCGGCCAATTTATAGACGTAATTTTAAAAGCACAATCGCAGGCCGTGTGTTTTGTCTTCTGGGGAAGAATGGACGGCTTGTTAGCTAGCAGCTAACTCAGAGCTGTTAACAAACTGCGCTCTGAAATGTACCAGTGAAGCTGCATTTGCAAATAAAAGTGTAATTATTTGCCAAAGCCGGTCTGGGTTGGCCTTAAAGATACAGGCTAAAACCCACAGAAACAAAGTTGTGTGGAAGTTGCTAACACTGCACTGTTAGCAGAACTAACCGAATAACGTTAGCAAGTCAGTTACGCGCATCCTTGGAGCAGAATTCGAATGTTGTCTTTATATAAATATCATCGATACTATTGTTTTTAACGAGAAAACAAAGCAGTAATGATCGTAGGTAGTAATTAAAGTAACGTGATAAATCTCTCAGCAGTCTACAGTTGAGTCCACGGGCACTACATCCCTTAGCTGGCGAACCTGCTACCGCTCAATGCTGAGCGTATAGCGGGAAAATGACATCAGCTTCAACCAAGGTGAGCGAACGGCTGTTAGCTATACATTATTAATATACATTATTAATATACATTATTGCTTCAGCTGTTTATTGTATTAGCATGTGTTTGGGTTTTTGGCACGACGTTTTGTCTAATTTCGCAACACATACATGGATATTTTAATGGTTAATATGTGTCCACTTATAAGTAAATTGGTTGCCTAACGTATCGACCGCACTGAACATTAGCTATCGTTATTATAGAAAGGGACACTAAGTTAGTTTCACTGACCGACTCTGCTATTGCAGAAGGCTCACAAATAAACCAACTGGAATATACGACGCTGAAGTTGGCTCCCGATTCGCAGCTCCCGATTCGGAATTGCCGGTCCACCTTAAATCGGTCGCGAAAAGCGATTGTATGCACGGTCATCCTTCCGCTTTTTTCTCCCCTAAATCTAATTGGCTCAACATTCTGATAGCCTAGTTGTGTGTGTGTATACATACATTTATTTATTTATTTATTCATTTATTTATTTAGGACACTGCACCGTTTTGAAATAATCGCACTCCAAACTTCCTATGTCCACCAATGTAAATTACTGAAAAAGGTGAAATTTTGAATAGGATTTTCTTGCCAATTTTAGAACGTCTCAAACTTTTGACACTGGGGTATGAGAGAAGAGGTTCTCCACTATATCTGACCCGAGTTGGGTGAAATATTACTGTAGCATTTTGAAATAATCCCACTTCAAACTTTCTATGTAATCCAATGTAAATCGACTGAAAAAGGTGAAATTTTGAATAGGATTTTCTTGCCAATTTTAGAACGTCTCAAACTTTTGACACTGGGGTATGAGAGAAGAGGTCCTCCACTATATCTGACCCGAGTTGGGTGAAATATTACTGTAGCATTTTGAAATAATCCCACTTCAAACTTTCTATGTAATCCAATGTAAAACGACAGAAAAATGTGAAAGTTTGAATAGGATTTTCTTGCCAATTTTAGAACGTCTCAAACTTGTGACACTGGGGTACGAGAGAAGAGGTCCTCCACTATATCTGACCAGAGTTGGGTGAAATATTACTGTAGCATTTTGAAATAATCCCACTTCAAACTTTCTATGTAATCCAATGTAAAACGACTGAAAAAGGTGAAAGTTTGAATAGGATTTTCTTGCCAATTTTAGAACGTCTCAAACTTTTGACACTTGGGTATGAGAGAAGAGGTCCTCCACTATATCTGACCAGAGTTGGGTGAAATATTACTGTAGCATTTTGAAATAATCCCACTTCAAACTTTCTATGTAATCCAATGTAAATCGACTGAAAAAGGTGACATTTCGAATAGGGTTTTCTTGCCAATTGTAGAACGTCTCAAACTTTTGACACGTGGGTATGAGAGAAGAGGTACTCCAGTATATCTGACCAGAGTTGGGTGAAATATTACTGTAGCATTTTGAAATAATCCCACTTCAAACTTTCTATGTAATCCAATGTAAAACGACTAAAAAAGGTGAAAGTTTGAATAGGATTTTCTTGCCAATTTTAGAACGTCTCAAACTTTTGACACTTGGGTATGAGAGAAGAGGTCCTCCACTATATCTGACCCGAGTTG
Organism: Synaphobranchus kaupii; assembly: GCA_029718625.1. NCBI lineage: Eukaryota > Metazoa > Chordata > Actinopteri > Anguilliformes > Synaphobranchidae > Synaphobranchus > Synaphobranchus kaupii. The sequence continues at coordinate 8,377,839 of CM056389.1, forward strand.
GGTGAAATATTACTGTAGCATTTTGAAATAATCCCACTTCAAACTTTCTATGTAATCCAATGTAAAACGACTGAAAAAGGTGAAAGTTTGAATAGGAGTTTCTTGCCAATTTTAGAACGTCTCAAACTTTTGACACTGGGGTATGAGAGAAGAGGTCGTCCAATATATCTGACCCGAGTTGGGTGAAATATTACTGTAGCATTTTGAAATAATCCCACTTCAAACTTTCTATGTAATCCAATGTAAATCGACTGAAAAAGGTGACATTTTGAATAGGATTCTCTTGCCAGTTTTAGAACGTCTCAAACTTTTGACACTTGGGTATGAGAGAAGAGGTCCTCCACTATATCTGACCAGAGTTGGGTGAAATATTACTGTAGCATTTTGAAATAATTCCACTTCAAACTTTCTATGTAATCCAATGTAAAACGACTAAAAAAGGTGAAAATTTGAATAGGATTTTCTTGCCAATTTTAGAACGTCTCAAACTTTTGACACTGGGGTATGAGAGAAGAGGTTCTCCACTATATCTGACCCGAGTTGGGTGAAATATTACTGTAGCATTTTGAAATAATCCCACTTCAAACTTTCTATGTAATCCAATGTAAATCGACTGAAAAAGGTGAAATTTTGAATAGGATTTTCTTGCCAATTTTAGAACGTCTCAAACTTTTGACACTGGGGTATGAGAGAAGAGGTCCTCCACTATATCTGACCCGAGTTGGGTGAAATATTACTGTAGCATTTTGAAATAATCCCACTTCAAACTTTCTATGTAATCCAATGTAAAACGACAGAAAAATGTGAAAGTTTGAATAGGATTTTCTTGCCAATTTTAGAACGTCTCAAACTTGTGACACTGGGGTACGAGAGAAGAGGTCCTCCACTATATCTGACCAGAGTTGGGTGAAATATTACTGTAGCATTTTGAAATAATCCCACTTCAAACTTTCTATGTAATCCAATGTAAAACGACTGAAAAAGGTGAAAGTTTGAATAGGATTTTCTTGCCAATTTTAGAACGTCTCAAACTTTTGACACTTGGGTATGAGAGAAGAGGTCCTCCACTATATCTGACCAGAGTTGGGTGAAATATTACTGTAGCATTTTGAAATAATCCCACTTCAAACTTTCTATGTAATCCAATGTAAATCGACTGAAAAAGGTGACATTTTGAATAGGGTTTTCTTGCCAATTGTAGAACGTCTCAAACTTTTGACACGTGGGTATGAGAGAAGAGGTACTCCAGTATATCTGACCAGAGTTGGGTGAAATATTACTGTAGCATTTTGAAATAATCCCACTTCAAACTTTCTATGTAATCCAATGTAAAACGACTAAAAAAGGTGAAAGTTTGAATAGGATTTTCTTGCCAATTTTAGAACGTCTCAAACTTGTGACACTGGGGTACGAGAGAAGAGGTCCTCCACTATATCTGACCAGAGTTGGGTGAAATATTACTGTAGCATTTTGAAATAATCCCACTTCAAACTTTCTATGTAATCCAATGTAAAACGACTGAAAAAGGTGAAAGTTTGAATAGGATTTTCTTGCCAATTTTAGAACGTCTCAAACTTTTGACACTTGGGTATGAGAGAAGAGGTCCTCCACTATATCTGACCAGAGTTGGGTGAAATATTACTGTAGCATTTTGAAATAATCCCACTTCAAACTTTCTATGTAATCCAATGTAAATCGACTGAAAAAGGTGACATTTTGAATAGGGTTTTCTTGCCAATTGTAGAACGTCTCAAACTTTTGACACGTGGGTATGAGAGAAGAGGTACTCCAGTATATCTGACCAGAGTTGGGTGAAATATTACTGTAGCATTTTGAAATAATCCCACTTCAAACTTTCTATGTAATCCAATGTAAAACGACTAAAAAAGGTGAAAGTTTGAATAGGATTTTCTTGCCAATTTTAGAACGTCTCAAACTTTTGACACTTGGGTATGAGAGAAGAGGTCCTCCACTATATCTGACCCGAGTTGGGTGAAATATTACTGTAGCATTTTGAAATAATCCCACTTCAAACTTTCTATGTAATCCAATGTAAAACGACTGAAAAAGGTGAAAGTTTGAATAGGAGTTTCTTGCCAATTTTAGAACGTCTCAAACTTTTGACACTGGGGTATGAGAGAAGAGGTCGTCCAATATATCTGACCCGAGTTGGGTGAAATATTACTGTAGCATTTTGAAATAATCCCACTTCAAACTTTCTATGTAATCCAATGTAAATCGACTGAAAAAGGTGACATTTTGAATAGGATTCTCTTGCCAGTTTTAGAACGTCTCAAACTTTTGACACTTGGGTATGAGAGAAGAGGTCCTCCACTATATCTGACCAGAGTTGGGTGAAATATTACTGTAGCATTTTGAAATAATTCCACTTCAAACTTTCTATGTAATCCAATGTAAAACGACTAAAAAAGGTGAATGTTTGAATAGGATTTTCTTGCCAATTTTAGAACGTCTCAAACTTTTGACACTTGGGTATGAGAGAAGAGGTCCTCCACTATATCTGACCCGAGTTGGGTGAAATATTACTGTAGCATTTTGAAATAATCCCACTTCAAACTTTCTATGTAATCCAATGTAAATCGACTGAAAAAGGTGACATTTTGAATAGGATTCTCTTGCCAGTTTTAGAACGTCTCAAACTTTTGACACTTGGGTATGAGAGAAGAGGTCCTCCACTATATCTGACCCGAGTTGGGTGAAATATTACTGTAGCATTTTGAAATAATCCCACTTCAAACTTTCTATGTAATCCAATGTAAATCGACTGAAAAAGGTGAAATTTTGAATAGGATTTTCTTTCCTATTTTAGAAGGTGTCAAACTTTTGACACTTGGATATGACAGACGAACGAGGTTCTATTTCATATCAGTCAACACGCCACACTATGGGGCATCCTCGCTGAGAGGAAGAGCTGCTGGGAAACTGAATAGCAAATTAACCACCACTACGGGCGGAACCACGTCACGCCATAAATATGACGCTTGTACGCAGCCCGGCCTCTTTTGCCGACTTGAGGGCACTTGCCATCCTGAGGGTGCAAGCTTCCCCGCCTGACCACGGTATTGGTCACAGAATACCAAATAACGTTGGGCGCGGTATGTAGTGTGGTACCAGGACCGCAGGTCATTGCATTATTGCGAATCCTGTAAAAAACAAAATGCACTATTGGCTGCTGTTCTTACCAGAAGAGCAAGCTCAAGTGGGAAACGTGGAAAATAACCACCGGGTAATAGAAACCCTAAACCATCACAAAATTACATACAAGGTTGCTCCGCTGCCCTGAGGACAGAGGAGGCAACTGATGCCGATGATGCTACGTCCAGGTGATAAAACCTGTTGAAAGTGAGTGATGAGGCCCAGCCCGCTGCTGCGCAAATGTCAGCAATTGTGGCGCCACGTAGTAAGGCCCAGCAGGTAGCTACGCCCCGAGTGGAGTGAGCTACCACGCCTGTGGGAGGGGATGTGTCAGAACTGCTGTACGCCATGGAACCGTCTCTATGATCCAGAGGGCCGTGTGCTGTACAATAGGGCAAAGCCCTTCATAGCCCCTCCAAAACAATAAAAGGATTTTTGGTCTTCCTCACTGCACTTGTGCAGGAGATATAAGACCGTAGAGCCCGGGCGGGGCACAGTGAGTGCAGCCTGGCTTCTTCAGGGGTCTCGTGGGGAGGATGGTGAAACGGCTCCAACACCATAGACAGAGATGTACGACCGCGAGAGGGCCTTAGGCTGAAACACAAGGTTAAGAAGCAGAAAGACCGATGAGCTACTGTCACCCAACAGGAGGGTTTTACTGACAGTGCATGCAGCTCGCTCACACGCCTCGCGGAGGCGATAGCGAGCAGGAATGCAGTCTTCAAGGTTAGACTGAGTCCATCCAGCTCGAAGGGCGGCTCAGTGAGTGGATTCAAAGCCAGTTGTAAGTCCCACGAAGGGACTAAGTTAGACCTGGGTGGGTAAAGCCACCTGGCTCCTCAGGGAAACTGGCTGGCGAGAGGGTGAGACCCCAAAATCAGGCCCTCAATACGCTCATGGCTGTCAAATATGGCTGCCAGATAACACCTTAGCGTGGACTCCACTAGCCCCTCTTTGAAGAGGGACTGGAGGAATGCCAAAACGACTGAACTGTCATAATTGGGTAAACCCATTATTGTGGTACCAGCAGCTAACATCTGCCCACTTCCCAGCGTAGAGCGCCCTCGTAGATGGGGATTTGATGCCTGAAATGTTTCCAGTACTGCTGGCCCCAGGCCCTGTGGCCACTCCCATCTAGGGGCCAAGCAGGTCATACAACTGTGGATTTGGTTGCCATAGCAGGCCTGCGGCAGCAAATCCGCTCTGGTCGGGAGGCGTGAAGGGGTGCCCACTAGCAACTCCCTAAATTAACTGCACTGTCTGGGTGCAGGCACCATTTCCCCGCTCTCAGGCCACCCCTGGACAGCTTATCGGCTTCCACATTGATTGTGCCCAGTACATTTACTGCCTTCGGGGACATACCCTAGGCCTGTGCCCACAGCAGGAGTTGACATGCTTTGCATGTCGAGTTGGAGACCAAAGCCCACCCTGTTGGTTGAGGTAGGAGACCACAGTGGAATTGTCTGTCCGGATCTGTCTGTGTCGGACCACTGGGAGGAATGGGTCAATGCCTGATGCACTGCCTCCGTTTCTGGCAGGTTGATGTGCTTCCCGACCCATGAGTGGCTCCACAAACCTTGTAGGGAATGACCCTCTCCGACCGCTCCCAGCCAGTCTTGGAGGCGTCCGTGGTGGTCGTCACCCTAGGTAACACACTGGGTAAATAGGGAGGAGTCGCCGCCTGTCCTCGTGCGGGCTTACTACCTGTGCTGCCGCCCAACGCTGTAATGGACACGTATGCAGCAGCCCAAGTGGCACCACCTGGACCGCTGAAGCCATCAAGCCAAGCAACCTTCGGTTAATGTTTACTGTCACCTGCTGTGCTGCAGCAAAGTGGGACAGACTGTCCATCAAAAACATGCTGCCTCTCTGGGTCAGAGGGGCCTGCATGGACATTGAGACCAAAACCGGGCCCAGGAAAACCCTCTCTCTGGAGGGGCTGAGGTGGCTCTTTTCCCCTGTTCAGGGTCAGGCCCAAGCTAGCTAAGTGGGCCAGTACTGACCTTGTATCCCTTCTGGCTTGCTCCTCTGAAGGATTGCAGATTAGCCAGTCGTCCAGGTAGTTCGCAATGCGAATCCCTTAGTGACAGAGTGGGATCAGCGTGTCTCCTTGCACTTCATAAAAAGTGTGTGGGGCCAGGGCTAGGCCGAAGGAGAGGACCGAGTGATCGTACCCTTTGCCTTGGAAGGAAAAGCGGAGGTACTTCCGGTGATCCCGGTGTATGGGGATATGGAAGTATACATCCGGCAGGGACACAGATGTGAACCAATCGCTGTCTCCCACCAGTAGGGGGAGGCTGGAACGGCAGAGCATGTGCAAGGGCAGGCGCTTTAGGAAGCAGTTGAGCCCTCTCCGGCCGCGTGTGAACTGGAGCTTGTACCCCGACTCCAAGGTGCTGAGCACTGAAGGACATCGGGTACGTGGGCGCCATAGCAAGGTTACTGGGGGTAGCGGAGGACATATCCTGCGGAAATCCCTCCAACACACCACAGGCAGCGTAGTGTCGGCTAGCTAAGCCAACCAAGCAGAGGCCTAGTAGGCTGGCGCAGGTGGCTAGCAGTAGGCCCGAATCAGTAGCACTGAAGGGCCGCCAGAGACCGCTAAAACCTCAGGTAGCGTGTGTCCACTGACACAGAGGCTACTTCCGGCTTGTCCCTTTTCCCTTTCTTAGTAACAACAAGGAGAAAGAAAATTCAATGCCTCAACAGGACAAAATACAATCAGAAGATATCGGCATAACCCGATCTACTTCTGCAAGGAAAACCGGCAGTGAACTGCCTAACAAAAGGTAACAACTCTACCGAGTAATGGTAGCCAAACAAACAGCAACAAACCGTGATTCCGCGTTGCTGGGGAGGGAAAGCCCCAGAAAGCATACTCCGTTCAGGACGTAGCTCCAGGCAATAGGGAGAGGCAAGAAATTCTAAAGGGTACCATACAAACCAGTCTCAATTCAAACTGAGACAAAAAAAGGCCGGATGGCGTACAAGCGCCATATTTATGGCGTGACGTGGTTCCTCCTGTAGTGGTGGTTAATTTGCTATTCAGTCTCCTCCCATACCATGCCATATTGAACAATATGAAATAGAACCTTCTTCCTCTCTCATATCCAAGTGTCAAAAGTTTGAGACGTTTTAAAATTGGCAAGAAATTCCGATTCAAAATTCAAAGTTTTATTCAGTAGATTGACATTGGATTACATAGAAAGTTTGAAGTGGGATTATTTCAAAATGCTACAGTAATATTTCACCCAACTCGGGTCAGACATAGTGGAGGACCTCTTCTCTCATAGCCAAGTGTCAAAAGTTTGAGACGTTCTAAAATTGGCAAGAAAACCCTATTCAAACTTTCACCTTTTTCAGTCGTTTTACATTGGATTACATAAAAAGTTTGAAGTGGGATTATTTCAAAATGCTACAGTAATATTTCACCCAACTCGGGTCAGATATAGTGGAGGACCTCTTCTCTCATACCCAAGTGTCAAAAGTTTGAGACGTTCTAACATTGGCAAGAAAATCCTATTCAAACTTTCACCTTTTTTAGTCGTTTTACATTGGATTACATAGAAAGTTTGAAGTGGGATTATTTCAAAATGCTACAGTAATATTTCACCCAACTCGGGTCAGATATAGTGGAGGACCTCTTCTCTCATACCCAAGTGTCAAAAGTTTGAGACGTTCTACACTTGGCAAGAAAATCCTATTCAAAATGTCACCTTTTTCAGTCGATTTACATTGGATTACATAGAAAGTTTGAAGTGGGATTATTTCAAAATGCTACAGTAATATTTCACCCAACTCGGGTCAGATATAGTGGAGGACCTCTTCTCTCATACCCAAGTGTTCAAAGTTTGAGACGTTCTAAAATTGGCAAGAAAATCCTATTCAAACTTTCACCTTTTTCAGTCGTTTTACATTGGATTACATAGAAAGTTTGAAGTGGGATTATTTCAAAATGCTACAGTAATATTTCACCCAACTCTGGTCAGATATAGTGGAGGACCTCTTCTCTCATACCCAAGTGTCAAAAGTTTGAGACGTTCTACAATTGGCAAGAAAATCCTATTCAAAATGTCACCTTTTTCAGTCGATTTACATTGGATTACATAGAAAGTTTGAAGTGGGATTATTTCAAAATGCTACAGTAATATTTCACCCAACTCGGGTCAGATATAGTGGAGGACCTCTTCTCTCATACCCAAGTGTCAAAAGTTTGAGACGTTCTAAAATTGGCAAGAAAATCCTATTCAAACATTCACCTTTTTCAGTCGTTTTACATTGGATTACATAGAAAGTTTGAAGTGGGATTATTTCAAAATGCTACAGTAATATTTCACCCAACTCGGGTCAGATATAGTGGAGGACCTCTTCTCTCGTACCCAAGTGTCAGAAGTTTGAGACGTTCTACAATTGGCAAGAAAATCCTATTCAAAATGTCACCTTTTTCAGTCGATTTACATTGGATTACATAGAAAGTTTGAAGTGGGATTATTTCAAAATGCTACAGTAATATTTCACCCAACTCGGGTCAGATATAGTGGAGGACCTCTTCTCTCATACCCAAGTGTCAAAAGTTTGAGACGTTCTAACATTTGCAAGAAAATCCTATTCAAACTTTCACCTTTTTCAGTCGTTTTACATTGGATTACATAGAAAGTTTGAAGTGGGATTATTTCAAAATGCTACAGTAATATTTCACCCAACTCTGGTCAGATATAGTGGAGGACCTCTTCTCTCATACCCAAGTGTCAAAAGTTTGAGACGTTCTACAATTGGCAAGAAAATCCTATTCAAATTGTCACCTTTTTCAGTCGATTTACATTGGATTACATAGAAAGTTTGAAGTGGGATTATTTCAAAATGCTACAGTAATATTTCACCCAACTCGGGTCAGATATAGTGGAGGACCTCTTCTCTCATACCCAAGTGTCAAAAGTTTGAGACGTTCTAACATTGGCAAGAAAATCCTATTCAAACTTTCACCTTTTTTAGTCGTTTTACATTGGATTACATAGAAAGTTTGAAGTGGGATTATTTCAAAATGCTACAGTAATATTTCACCCAACTCGGGTCAGATATAGTGGAGGACCTCTTCTCTCATACCCAAGTGTCAAAAGTTTGAGACGTTCTACAATTGGCAAGAAAATCCTATTCAAAATGTCACCTTTTTCAGTCGATTTACATTGGATTACATAGAAAGTTTGAAGTGGGATTATTTCAAAATGCTACAGTAATATTTCACCCAACTCGGGTCAGATATAGTGGAGGACCTCTTCTCTCATACCCAAGTGTTCAAAGTTTGAGACGTTCTAAAATTGGCAAGAAAATCCTATTCAAACTTTCACCTTTTTCAGTCGTTTTACATTGGATTACATAGAAAGTTTGAAGTGGGATTATTTCAAAATGCTACAGTAATATTTCACCCAACTCTGGTCAGATATAGTGGAGGACCTCTTCTCTCGTACCCCAGTGTCAAAAGTTTGAGACGTTCTACAATTGGCAAGAAAATCCTATTCAAAATGTCACCTTTTTCAGTCGATTTACATTGGATTACATAGAAAGTTTGAAGTGGGATTATTTCAAAATGCTACAGTAATATTTCACCCAACTCGGGTCAGATATAGTGGAGGACCTCTTCTCTCATACCCAAGTGTCAAAAGTTTGAGACGTTCTAAAATTGGCAAGAAAATCCTATTCAAACTTTCACCTTTTTCAGTCGTTTTACATTGGATTACATAGAAAGTTTGAAGTGGGATTATTTCAAAATGCTACAGTAATATTTCACCCAACTCTGGTCAGATATAGTGGA
>CM056389.1:8391803-8414993 GCA_029718625.1 Synaphobranchus kaupii
CAACGTGGCATTCTTCCAGATAATTTTCACTGTGCCATTACATTACATTACAGGCATTTAGCAGACGCTCTTATCCAGAGCGACTTACACAGCATTTTGCATTTAAATATAGTATCCATTTATGCAGCTGGATATATACTGAAGCAATGCGGGTGAAGTACCTTGCTCAAGGGTACAACGGCAGTGTCATACCTAAGAATCGAACCTGCAACCTTTCAGTTACAAGCCCAGTTCCTTAACCATTATGCTACACTGCCGCCCTGCATTAGTGTATCCCACACTATTAGCATTAGTGTCTCATAAAGGGGTATTTAAAGGAGCTATATGTAACATTGACAACGAGTGTTTAAAATGGGTACTGCAGTCCAAATTCACAATATTGGAGAGTTGTCTCCGCCCGCCCCCTCCTCCCCAGACTCGAAGCTCACGCGGATTGCCAGGTTGAGGACACTGAACGAACACGAGCGCAAGACCAGCCGAGCGCAACATTATATTTTGAGACTTATTCTATTTTGACAATGACAAGCGACGACGAGTCCTACACTGTAAGTTGATCAGCTAACAGTCACACAGATATAAGCTAACGTTAGTGGTATGTTTAGCTAGTAACTATATACATATATATATTTTAATCTTTAGCTAGCTAGCTAAATGAAAACGATGTTGAACTTAGCTTAGCCATTCGTAAATCGGCTGTCGGAGTGCCGGAGTACATCTGGTTGTTCGTAATGGGCAGTGGGCGGAGTCAACTCGGAGAATAGTGAATCACACAGGCCAAAACAAATACAGACGTTCCGACCCGGAATGGAAATTTCAAAGGAGAACATACTGGCTGTAGCATTGTTGTCGGAGAAGCCAGTATTTCGACTTAACATGTTTCCTTAATCTCTGATGACATCATATGGTCATTTCATGATTTAGTATAGTAAATTTGTTCCATATAGCTCCTTTAACTGGTGAAATTAACACCACATACTACCCTATAGAAAATCCCTATAGGGGTAATAAAGAGGGTTCCCCACTTTAGCATGCATGACAAGGGAGTCCCCTGGCACCATGCCGGTTCAGAGCAGAGAAAGTGACTCTTCCTCTTCCTCCTCCCACTCCTCCTCCTCCTCTGCAGGGCAAAGTGGACGGACACGGAGATTGAGCTGCTACGCTCAGCTGTGCGGCGCTTCGGTGATGACCTGAACACCATCAGCTCCGTCATCAAGCAGCGCACTGTGTAAGCCCCGCCCCCTCCCCTCCCCTATCTCTCCCCATCAGCTCCGTCATCAAGCAGCGCACTGTGTAAGCCCCGCCCCCTCCCCTCCCCTATCTCTCCCCATCAGCTCCGTCATCAAGCAGCGCACTGTGTAAGCCCCGCCCCCTCCCCCCCCCCCCCTATCTCTCCCCATCAGCTCCGTCATCAAGCAGCGCACTGTGTAAGCCCCGCCCCCTCGCCCCTATCTCTCCCCATCAGCTCCGTCATCAAGCAGCGCACTGTGTAAGCCCCGCCCCCTCCCCCTCCCCCCCCCCTATCTCTCCCCATCAGCTCCGTCATCAAGCAGCGCACTGTGTAAGCCCCGCCCCCTCGCCCCTATCTCTCCCCATCAGCTCCGTCATCAAGCAGCGCACTGTGTAAGCCCCGCCCCCTCGCCCTCCCCCCCCCCCATCTCTCCCCATCAGCTCCGTCATCAAGCAGCGCACTGTGTAAGCCCCGCCCCCTCCCCTATCTCTCTCCCCATCAGCTCCGTCATCAAGCAGCGCACTGTGTAAGCCCCGCCCCCTCCCCTCCCCTATCTCTCCCCATCAGCTCCGTCATCAAGCAGCGCACTGTGTAAGCCCCGCCCCCTCGCCCCTATCTCTCCCAATCAGCTCCGTCATCAAGCAGCGCACTGTGTAAGCCCCGCCCCCTCGCCCCTATCTCTCCCCATCAGCTCCGTCATCAAGCAGCGCACTGTGTAAGCCCCGCCCCCTCGCCCCTATCTCTCCCCATCAGCTCCGTCATCAAGCAGCGCACTGTGTAAGCCCCGCCCCCTCCCCCCTATCTCTCCCTATCAGCTCCGTCATCAAGCAGCGCACTGTGTAAGCCCCGCCCCCTCGCCCCTATCTCTCCCCATCAGCTCCGTCATCAAGCAGCGCACTGTGTAAGCCCCGCCCCCTCGCCCCTATCTCTCCTCCCCATCAGCTCCGTCATCAAGCAGCGCACTGTGTAAGCCCCGCCCCCTCGCCCCTATCTCTCCCCATCAGCTCCGTCATCAAGCAGCGCACTGTGTAAGCCCCGCCCCCTCGCCCCTATCTCTCCCCATCAGCTCCGTCATCAAGCAGCGCACTGTGTAAGCCCCGCCCCCTCCCCCTCCCCCCCCCCCTATCTCTCCCCATCAGCTCCGTCATCAAGCAGCGCACTGTGTAAGCCCCGCCCCCTCGCCCCTATCTCTCCCCATCAGCTCCGTCATCAAGCAGCGCACTGTGTAAGCCCCGCCCCCTCGCCCCTATCTATCTCTGTGGGGTGTTTGGTGGATGATATTATGTTTGATTGTGGGGTGTTTGGTGGATGATATTATGTTTGATTGTGGGGTGTTTGGTGGATGATATTATGTTTGATTGTGGGGTGTTTGGTGGATGATATTATGTTTGATTGTGGGGTGTTTGGTGGATGATATTATGTTTGATTGTGGGGTGTTTGGTGGATGATATTATGTTTGATTGTGGGGTGTTTGGTGGATGATATTATGTTTGATTGTGGGGTGTTTGGTGGATGATATTATGTTTGATTGTGGGGTGTTTGGTGGATGATATTATGTTTGATTGTGGGGTGTTTGGTGGATGATATTATGTTTGATTGTGGTTGTGTGGTGGATGATATTATGTTTGATTGTGGGGTGTTTGGTGGATGATATTATGTTTGATTGTGGGGTGTTTGGTGGATGATATTATGTTTGATTGTGGGGTGTTTGGTGGATGATATTATGTTTGATTGTGGGGTGTTTGGTGGATGATATTATGATTTGTTTGTAGTCTGGGGGACAGTGAGGGATGGAAGTCTCCTGGAGGATAATGATGTCTATGTTTTGTGTGTTTTTCCTGAACTCCAGGGTTTTGTTTTTAAATGAGATGACACAAATTTAAACAGGTAAGTATAGGTTTGATAGGGAATTGGTTATTTTCGGTAATTGGAAATTAGAAATTAGAAGTTGATTGTTGTAGGTATTTTATGGCGAGCTGTGCACTCACTGTACACAGCCCATCAGTCTGGTGCATATGAGGCTGAGCAGGGGCTTAAAGGTATACTATGTAGTTTCAGAACACTAGATGGCGATATAGAGCACGTAGGAGAAAAGCGCTCCCCGGAAATTGCTTATCACGTGTTCTTCTCAGACGCGCACGACGACACACGAGCGTTGTGGTGACGTTTCACGCATATTTTCTCTGAGCGTGGACTCAATTCAATTTGCTTTATTGGCATGACAAGACATTGAATCTGTATTGTCAAAGCATACTGCATTAAAACAGTCGAAGACATACAGTGCATCCGGAAAGTATTCACAGCGCTTCACTTTTTCCACATTTTGTTCTGTTACAGCCTTATTCCAAAATTGATTAAATTAATTTTTTCCCTCAAAATTCTACACACAACACCCCATAATGACAATGTGAAAAATGTTTTTTTGAGATTTTTGCAAATTTATTAAAAATAAAAAAATAAAATTTCTCATTTACATAAGTATTCATACCCTTTGCTTTAATGTATTTTTAAAGTATCATATTTCATATTTGGTCGCATATCCTTTGCATGCTGTTACTTCCTGAAGTCTGTGACCATCAACATCAAAAAACTGTCGATATCTTATTTTCAGGTACTGTTACAAGCGATACTATAACCTCTCTGCATTTGAATGGATCTCTATGGAAATTGGGGGGTGAGACTAGATTCAGCTGTAAATTACACTGGTACAGTATGGAACACATGGCTGGTTAAATGGCTGTAAGTTATCAAGGGTCTGAGCTATCAAACGAGCCCCAAACCATCGCTCTGTTGCCAGATATGGAGTAGATGTGGATGGATCACTGCAAGGGTTATTTCTTCCTATAGAACTCTATGGGGAAAAAAGTCAGGAGAAACAACCCTTAAAGTGATCCATCCACATCTACTCCATATCTGGCAACAGAGTGATGGTTTGGAGCTCGTTTGATAGCTCAGACCCTTGATAACTTACAGTCTGATCAAGCTGTCCTCTTCCCCTGGCCCTGCCTCGTCCACCACGAACACGATTGTCGCTTTGGGTTAAAGCGTCTGCTAAATGACTGTAATGTTTATGTAATGACTGCCCCTCACCCTTACTCTGGGGCCGCGACCATTGGATGTTGATGGCTACAGAATAAACTGAGCAGAATTACAAAATTATGATTTTGAATTATTTTATGAAAATGAACAGTGGTCAAATTTACAGAGCAATAGCTAAGATTACTAACTTATACGCTTTGAGCATGTAATGTAGTCTCCATTTACATGATCAAGGTTTGGTCAAACATGATACATAGACTTGTCAACAATAAACGAACATCACAACAATAGATAGCCTTAGCTATCGATAGCTGCTACGTTATGGGAAGGATGTTCTTTGTCTTCTCTGTTCTGTAGTTGCTTCGATGACGTTTCTGTCTGCACTTATTGTATGTCGCTTTGGATAAAAGCGTCTGCTAAATGACTATAATGTAATGTAGCTAGGTGTATGGTCGCAATTTTTGTTAATGATATTGTTACCTCCTCGGCTGAAAACATCTTGCATGTTTTCTTGAAAAAGGAAACTTTAGTTAACGGGCTATTAGCACTACGAGGGTGATTGTGTCTAATGTTCCCCCGTTTATTAAAGATGAGGCGCTGATGAGGGAATTATCCCGGTTTGGAAAGTTTGCAAGCGGTTTTAAATTTATTTCGCTGGGGTGTAAGAGTCAGGATTTGAAGCACGTCCTGTCACTAAGAAGGCAAGTGTTCATGTACCTCAAAAGCTCGGAGCAGACATTGAATATACACTACTCACAAAAAGTTAGGGATATTCGGCTTTCGGGTGAAATTTCAGGATGAACCTAAAATGCACTATAACCTTTACAGGTGAAATTAATTTGACCTTCTCTAAACTTTTGAATGCACATGTCCAACTATTCAATGTTTCAGTACTTTTTGCACAACTTGCTGTTCTCTAACAAGGAGCTGAACGGCAAAATTCACAACAGGTGTTTGATCCATGAATCGACCAATAAATTTCCTGGTTCAATTAGAATTGGTATTTAAACAGTCCTCTTCATCATGCTGTTCACATTTTGACATCATGAGACCAAGACGACACCTAACAATTGATCAACAGTACCTCGCCATTGCGAGGCTTCAAACAGGATGTTCTCAGAGGGAAGTGGCCACTGAGCTTAGAGTGTCACAGAGTGTCATCAGCAGGTTGCAACAGAGATACAGAGAGACTGGAAGAGTCACAGAAAGGCATAGAAGTGGACGTCCTTTGGCCACATCCCACACTGATGACCGCTTCATTGTGAACAGTGCCCTGCGGAACCGGATGATGAATTCCACTCAACTCCAGGCACATTTAAGGGAGGTGAGAGGCACCCAAGTGTCACGTCAGACCATTCGAAACCGTTTACATCAGCGTGGTCTGCGTGCTAGACGACCTGCAAGGGTACCTGACCACACCACCAGGCACAGGCGTCATCGTCTTGCATGGGCCAGGGAGCATTTACGCTGGACGAGTGACCAGTGGGCCTCAGTGCTGTTCTCTGATGAAAGTCGATTCACGTTGAGCAGAAATGATGGCCGCCAACGATGTTGGAGACGTCAAGGAGAGCGCTATGCATCAGCCACTGTTGTCACCAGACGACCCTTTGGTGGTGGCGGTGTTACAGTGTGGGCAGGTGTGTCTAGTCAATACAGAACTGCCCTACACTTTGTGAATGGTACAGTGACAAGCCCATACTACCTGAATAACATCATTAATCCAGTCATTGTGCCCCTGCATGAACAACACAGGCCTAATTTCATCTTCATGGACGACAATGCTCCAGCTCATCGAGGTCGCATCATTACGGAAAGGCTGCTGGAGACTGGGGTACCTCAAATGGAGTGGCCTGCACTTTCTCCAGACCTGAATCCCATAGAAAACCTATGGGATCAGCTGACTCACCGTGTAGAGGCTCGTAACTCTGTACCCCAGAACCTCAATGACCTGAGGGCCGCCCTTCAAGAAGAGTGGGATGCCATGCCTCAGCAGACAATAAGTCGACTTGTGAACAGCATGAGACGTCGTTGTCAAGCTGTAATTGATGCTCAAGGGCACATGAGAAGTTATTGAGACATTGACATTTTTGTTGTGGTATACCCACCACTGTTGTTGGCTTTTGTTTCAATAAATTGTTTGAGATGAGGAAATCACCATTGCATGCTTCTACTTAAATGCCCTACTTTCATGATACGTATAATATCACTGTAGCGTGAACTTACATTTTCCATAAATTTCACCCGAAAGCCAAATATCCCTAACTTTTTGTGAGTAGTGTAAGTTTTTATGTAAAACATGGCGAAAGCTCATACGCGGTATATGCTACTTCAGACAGCTTGCGCTGTTTTGAGTGCGGTGAGATCGGACATAAGCGGTTCGCCTGCCTGCAAAAAAAGAATGATAGCCAAGCTTCTGGAAGCGGTAATAAAAAAAGTCAGGCCTCCGAGAGAGGCCACGGGAATGAGATCCCGCTAATGGAGGACGAAGATGCGTCAGATGAGGTAGTGGGGAATAGCGATACGCCTTTAGCGGATGATATAAGGGATCAGATCCCGGTAGCTTGTTATGTGCGGGGAGAGGAGTGCGAGCAGTCTGTGGTGGCAGAGAATAGTCAAGAAGGAGGTAAGGCAGGAAAAAGTGGCGTAGAAGGGAATAGCTGGACTGAGGTGGATGGGAGAAGGAGGAGGAAGAGGAGAGGTCAAGGGGAGAGGCATGCAGGAGTACAGAGGGGGCTGTTTGGTGGACAACAAGTGGGGTCCACACCTACTGTGGAGTCAGAGGGTGAGTGGGAGGAGAAGGAAATGGGCTTGGGAGATTCTGGAGAGGCTGATTTGTCAGCCAGCCAGGTAGGTGAAGGTGAGGTGTACACATTGGGGGAACTAGACAGTTTTCTAACGAAAACAAAGAATATGAAAAATGTTGAGCTGTCTGAGTATTTCCCTGATTCACAGAAATTCCTAAGGTCTGTGAGGCAGGTTTTGGGTGGACAAAGGGCTTCCTCTGAGGCAGGGGTGACTCCAAAGAGGGTTTTTAGGTTGAAGAAATGGGCTACAGCTGTAAGAAGAAATAGTGCACTAGATTGATGATGGTTTGGTTTGACACGTCACGCTGTCCGCTGGGGCTTATAGGGTCTTTTCTGTTTCTGTGCTTCCTCATTCCTTTTCTCATGGAGGTTTTATAAATTGCCTCACTTAATATAAATGGCACCAGAGACCGGGGTAAAAGGGGTCTGTTATTGGAATATGTGAAACAAAAAAATGTCAATGTGCTATTTCTGCAAGAAACGCATAGTGATGCTGCTAATGAGGTGGACTGGAGGGTCTGGTGGAATGGAGTCCAGGTTTTAAGTCATGGTACTAATGTGAGTGCGGGAGTGGCAATATTATTTTCACAAAAGCTTGCGGTCAATATAATATCTCAGAAGGAGATTTGTAAAGGTAGACTGTTGAAGGTTAGGGCGAGCATCAAGGGCCAGGAGGTGGTGTTTTTAAACATTTATGCTCAAAATACAGGCAGGGAGAGGGCTGCACTATTTGGGCATTGAGGTACGAGTTATCCTTGTTAGGGCAGGAGGACTTTTTAGTTTTGGGAGGGGATTTTAACCATCACACCTTAATGACAAGCCGCGACCCAAATCGAGGAAAATTTTCAACTTCTCAAATTTATTTAATGAAAAGATGGTGCAGTTTGAACCTGAGATAGTACAGAATATCACAGTATGCCAACACAAAAAAACAAGTTTAATGATAAACCAAAACGACCAGCAGGTGGCGATGCTAGATCCATATCTCATGTAGTCGGTGTCGTACTTGCGTTTCGCCATGCTCAATTAGCATAATAAACAAACTTTGAGGGTCTTCTTCTATACTGTGAAATGGCGGGTGTGAATTAGCATTACAGGGCTTTATCGCCACCTACTGTTAAGGAGTGTGAATAGACGGCACTCCGCTGCATAAAAAATCCCCTTCAATATAAAAGCACAGGATTTTTTTCTTAACATTTATTTATTTATTTTTTGCCCAGGCAAAGGCCCGCGACCCACTGAAAACGGGTCCGCGACCCACCAGTTGAGAATCACTGCTCTAGGGTTTATATACTTAGCCATCATAACAACAGGCTAGTGAAGGTTTACGTGTCTCCAGTTAGGTTCTCCGATCATCATGCAGTGCAGTGTCATATAACTATCTCCCCAGGCCCTCGACAGTCACCGTACTGGAAGTTGAATGTGAGGCTCTTACAAGATGCCACTTTTTGCTCACATTTTATGCAATTTTGGTTGGAATGGAGAGAGAGGAAGGAGGAATTTGAATCCTTAAGTTTGTGGTGGGATGTTGGCAAGTGCCAAATAAGGCATTATTACCAGCAATACACTGCTTATTCGACAGCAGAGGCTAGGAGAGTGACAAAAAGGCTGGAGGACAGCATTAAAGAAGCTGAGGACCAGCTAATTGAATGCAATGCAGCTGGTCAGCAGCAGAAATTAGAAAGCTTAAGTAGAGATCTGAGATTGTTTGGCTGATGGGAGGGTCACGTCAGTGGTGAGTGAAATGAGGGAGGGGGCTGTAAATTAGGGATTTATATGCTGCTGAGGTATGTGATCCTGTTTCTACTGAGGTTTTATTGGGAAATTTGCCCAAGCTTTCAGCTGATCAAAGGTCTGACCTTGACTCTCCCATCACTTTTAATGAACTGAGTAAAGCTGTGTCTCAAATGGCCTTGGGTCGAGCCCCAGGGGTTGATGGCTTGCCTGTGGACTTCTACAAAAAGTTCTGGGGAATACTAGGACCAGACTGGTACGAGGTTTTGTGCGAGTGCCTGGAGGCAGGTGAGTTGCCACTCAGCTGTCGGAGAGCGGTGCTGACCCTGTTGCCAAAAAAAGGAGACCTAAGTGACCTGAGGAACTGGCGTCCAGTGGCGTTGCTCTGTGTGGATTTTAAAATTTATTCAAAGAGCCTTGCAAATAGGCTGAAAGGACATCTAGAGACAATCATACACAGGGATCAAACATACTGTGTACCAGGCTGCTCCATGCTGGACAATTTACACCTATTGAGGGACATGATGGACTTGGCTGCTCTGTCAGACATGAAGTTTGGGTTCCTGAGCCTAGACCAGGAGAAAGCTTTTGATAGAGTGGACCACAGTTATTTGTTTAACACACTACGGGCCTTTGGTTTTGGGGAGGTTTTTATTGCAGGTGTGAAACTGCTATATGCCGGGGCCTCTTGTCTGGTTAAGGTAGCTGGGGGGCTGTGTAGGCCAGTGTATATGGGGCGAGGCATTCGACAGGGTTGTCCTCTGTCAGGACAGCTGTATACCCTTGCATTTGAGCCACTTCTTGCCTTAATACGTAGGGATGTGCAGGGCGTGGTGGGGTGAGAAATGGGGTTTAAAGCACCTATAGTCGTGTCTGCTGATGCAGATGATGTTTCCGTTTTGGTCAGAGATATCCAGGCTATCCAGCGAGTCTGCGGGAGTATGAAAGGGCCTCCTCATCCAAGGTTAACTGGGAGAAGAGTGGGGCACTGTTATGTGGGGAATGGAGGGAGACAGAAGTTCCAGAACTGCCAGGGAAGCTACGGTGGAGCCGGACAGGCCTGAAGATCCTAGGTGTGTACCTGGGCTCAGAGGGCTGGGTCAAGAAAAACTGGGAGGAGGCTGTCCCAGCAACAGTTAACAAGCTGGAAAAATGGAAGTGGATTCTCTCCCAAGTGTCATACAGGGGCCGGACACTGATAATCAATAATTTAGTGGCGTTAGCCTTGTGGCACAAAGTGGCTGTTCTTAACCCGCCTGCAGGCCTTCTGCGGGACATACAGAGGAAGCTCGTGGACTTCTTCTGGACAGGGCACCACTGGCTTAAGGCTGCAGTACTCTTATCTGCCTGTACAGGAGGGAGGACAGGGGCTGGTGGATCTTGAAAGCAGGGTGGTGATGTTCAGACTCCAGGCTGCTCAGAGATTGCTGTACCATACGGACATCAGCTGGGGGGACCCGGCAGGAGCATTGTTGCGGAGAGCTGGTGGTTTAGGGCTGGACTGCCATTTTTTCCTGATGAGCCAGGAAGACCTTAACATCTCGAGGATGCCGCCTTTTTATGGGGCAGTACTGAAGGCCTGGCGTCTGCTCCGACCTCTTCGTGAGGGGGGTATAGAGCCAGGGGCATGGGTGTGGGAGGAGCCCATTTTTCACAACCCACAAATAAGGTTGGAGTGCAACCGCTCTGACCTTATACAGAGCCGCTTTGTGAGGGCGGGAATTGTAAAACTGGGCCACCTGAGACAGCCAGAAGATGCAGGGTGGAAGACACCTCAACACTTATCTCGGGAGACTGGTATCACCTCATTAAGGCTCCTGGAGAGACTGACAAGTGAGGTGCTGGGTTCATTGCCAGGACCAGTACTGGACTTCTTCAATGAGCCACGAGGGGAGGAGCCGGCCGTGTTCCCCTCCTTGAAATTGACAGCTGATATGGAGGGCTGGGAGGAGGAGGAAGGGAAGCTGCTTTCTTTTGCCACTCCAAGCCTGGGAAGCTTTGAGGAGGTGGAGGGGAAGGCCCTTTATACTGCGATAGTAAAGGTTAGGAACATCAGAGCTCTACAGGATGTTAGAGAGCATCAGTGGCAGAGGTACCTGACAGGGCAGAGTATGGCAGGTTTTAGGTGGAGGGTGCTGTACAAACTCCCCCTCCCCAAGAGGTCAGGGGACCTGCAGTGGAGGGTAATACATGGGGCCCTGGCAACCAATACCTTTCTGTCCAAATTTGAAAAAAATGTGGGGGAGGGCTGTCCTTTTTGTAATCTGCCTGAAACTGTGGTGCATGTATTTGCTGAATGTAGTCGTGTGTCTGCGGTCCTGGCTACGTTGAACGTGCTCTGTGGGAGGATAGGAGTGGTTTTTTCGGTGGGGCTGTATGTACTGGGGCCAAAATATTTAAAAGGGATAAAGGAAAAAAACGTATTGCTTAACTTTTTATTTGGGCAGGCTAAGCTGGCTATATGGCTCACGAGACGTGTGTGTTGGAGGTGTGTGTTGTAATCTGTACTCTCTCTCTCTGCTTGGAGGCGTGTGTTGTAATCTGTACTCTCTCTCTCTGCTTGGAGGTGTGTGTTGTAATCTGTACTCTCTTTGCTTGGAGGTGTGTGTTGTAATTTGTACTCTCTCTCTCTGCTTGGAGGTGTGTGTTGTAATCTGTACTCTCTCTCTCTGCTTGGAGGCGTGTGTTGTAATCTGTACTCTCTCTCTCTCTGCTTGGAGGTGTGTGTTGTAATCTGTACTCTCTTTGCTTGGAGGTGTGTGTTGTAATTTGTACTCTCTCTCTCTGCTTGGAGGTGTGTGTTGTAATCTGTACTCTCTCTCTCTGCTTGGAGGTGTGTGTTGTAATCTGTACTCTCTCTCTCTGCTTGGAGGCGTGTGTTGTAATCTGTACTCTCTCTCTCTGCTTGGAGGTGTGTGTTGTAATCTGTACTCTCTTTGCTTGGAGGTGTGTGTTGTAATTTGTACTCTCTCTCTCTGCTTGGAGGTGTGTGTTGTAATCTGTACTCTCTCTCTCTGCTTGGAGGTGTGTGTTGTAATCTGTACTCTCTCTCTCTGCTTGGAGGCGTGTGTTGTAATCTGTACTCTCTCTGCTTGGAGGCGTG
This sequence comes from Synaphobranchus kaupii, assembly GCA_029718625.1. NCBI lineage: Eukaryota > Metazoa > Chordata > Actinopteri > Anguilliformes > Synaphobranchidae > Synaphobranchus > Synaphobranchus kaupii. The sequence goes on from CM056389.1 coordinate 8,403,712, forward strand.
TGTTGTAATCTGTACTCTCTCTCTGCTTGGAGGCGTGTGTTGTAATCTGTACTCTCTCTCTGCTTGGAGGTGTGTGTTGTAATCTGTACTCTCTCTCTGCTTGGAGGCGTGTGTTGTAATCTGTACTCTCTCTGCTTGGAGGCGTGTGTTGTAATCTGTACTCTCTCTCTGCTTGGAGGTGTGTGTTGTAATCTGCACTCTCTCTCTCTCTGCTTGGAGGCGTGTGTTGTAATCTGTACTCTCTCTCTCTGCTTGGAGGTGTGTGTTGTAATCTGTACTCTCTCTCTCTGCTTGGAGGCGTGTGTTGTAATCTGTACTCTCTCTGCTTGGAGGCGTGTGTTGTAATCTGTACTCTCTGCTTGGAGGCGTGTGTTGTAATCTGTACTCTCTCTCTCTGCTTGGAGGTGTGTGTTGTAATCTGTACTCTCTCTCTCTGCTTGGAGGCGTGTGTTGTAATCTGTACTCTCTCTGCTTGGAGGTGTGTGTTGTAATCTGTACTCTCTCTCTGCTTGGAGGCGTGTGTTGTAATCTGTACTCTCTGCTTGGAGGCGTGTGTTGTAATCTGTACTCTCTCTCTGCTTGGAGGCGTGTGTTGTAATCTGTACTCTCTCTCTCTGCTTGGAGGCGTGTGTTGTAATCTGTACTCTCTCTCTCTCTGCTTGGAGGCGTGTGTTGTAATCTGTACTCTCTCTCTCTCTGCTTGGAGGCGTGTGTTGTAATCTTCTCTCTCTGCTTGGAGGCGTGTGTTGTAATCTGTAGTGCTGAAGTTCTCTTTGCTGTCTATTCTGGCTCATCTTAAAATCTTCTGCGTTTCACTGGAGCGGCTTGAACCAGAACTGGTCCCTAACCCTAACCCTAACACTCACCCTAACACTCACCCCATCAAATTCACCTTTAGTGTATAATGTCCTTACTTATTCACCTGCAGTCTCTCCATCCTGCCCTCTGACCCCACATGACCTCTGACCCCCAGGGCTCAGATCAAGACCACAGTGAAGAGGAAGCTGTATGAGGACAGCAGGATGCCCCTCTCCTCGGACTCCGCCAAAAAGGTCGCCAAGAAGACCGCCGTCACCGTGGCGCCTGCCCCGCCCCCGCCCGCAGTCATCACCGTGCCAACCTCGCAGGTCGTCGTGACGACGGGCCTGCAGAGCCCCTCCCCCGCTCCTCCCGCCATCAAGAAACAGAAGACAGCAGGTGGGGCTCACCTGCCTTAGAACTCTGTACTCACGTTTACTGCTGTTTTACCCTCAATCAGTTTATAAATTATTCTATTATAATATAAAACAAATATATCTTATAGTTTTATTTAGTATATAGTTTTATTCTTCTAGCGCCCTTCCCACTAGGGTGTCCCAAGGCCCCACACACTTAGCAGTTAGAAATAGAGGAAGCTGTAGTTCAGTTCGTCACACACATATTCTGACAAGCCTAGTGGCCTGTACTTTTCATAATTCATATGCTCTTATATTCTTTACAGATTTGTTAATCCAGCATCTCTTTCTCTGTTCTCCACGGGTATATGGTTTATCTGAATGCCTGTGTGTGTGTGTGTGTGTGTGTGTGTGTGTGTGTGTGTGTGTGTGTGTGTGTGTGTGTGTGTGTGTGTGTGTGTGTGTGTGTCCGTGTCCGTGTCCGTGTCCGTGTCCGTGTCCGTGTCCGTGCGTCTGTCCGTCCTCCAGCAGATGTCACCTTGAGCGCGCTCAACGACTCTGATGCGAACAGCGACCTGGTCGACATCGAGGGGCTTGGCGAGAGCTCTGCCGCGAAGAAGCTCAACTTTGACCAGGGTGAGGCTCTCATTGGGTGATTTACGACCATGGCTATAAAAAATAGCTACTCACCTGAAAATGCCCATATCTACTGTTAGGGCAATACTTAAAAAGTTCAAAGCAACTGGAACTGTTACAAACTTGCCTGGAAGAGGACCCAAGTTTATTTTGCCCCCATGCACAGTGAGGAGGATGGTAAGAGAGGCAAAAAAAATCCCCAAGGATCACTGTTGGAGAATTACAGAGGAAAGTAGCATCTTGGGGTCATCAAGTCTCCAAAACTACCATTAGACGACCATTCAACGACCATCTATTTCCAGTTCAGACGGCATTGTGCTGTATCGACCCCTTATTGAATTCACTGCTATCACATGATTGTGCATTTTCACAATTGCGTATACAGTGCCCTCCACAATTATTGGCACCCCTGGTAAAGATGAGTAAATAGGGTTATAAAAAATTCACCGTTTGGTGAATTACCTTTTTTTTAAAAATAAATTTGTTTCTGATTTTTCCCCATTTTCTCCCAATTTAGTAGCCAATTGAACCCCTATTCTGATTCAATTCCCCCCATGTAGCAACCGCTAGAGAACCACCGCTACACAACCCCGTCAGCCGGCGGTAGGACGGGAGGGCGCCACGTCCTCTTCAGGGCGCGACTCCTCCGAGCTCCTGACCGTGATTCCAGCTCGCCCAGGGCCGCTATGCGCGCAGCGATTCTCTCCGAGCCCCTCCCCCCACCCGGAAGCAGCCGCCAATTGCTGCTCCCACAGGGCGCCGGCCATGCTCGGATCTGGCAGGACCGGGGCGCGAACCCCGATCCTCAGAGCACAACTGCACCTACTGAAAGTCGGCACTTTTACCGCTGTACTACCGCGATTACCTTGATCTCACACTGAAAAAATGAGAAAAATTCAACTTTTAATTGAAGTAAATTTATTCTGAGAAAAAAAAATCCCTCATCAAGAAATTATTATTTTTACCAAACCCCATGTGCCACAATTATTGGCACCCCTGCATTTAATACTTTGTACAACCTCCCTTTGCCAATAAAACAGCACTGAGTCTTCTCCCGTAACATCTAATAAGGTTGGAGAATACAGAGCATGGAATCTGAGACCATTCCTCTTTACAGAATCTCTCCAGATAATCCAGAGTCCTAGGTCCTCTCTTGTGCACTCTCCTCTTCAGCTCAGCCCACAGGTTTTCAATGGGGTTTAGGTCAGGGGACTGAGATGGCCATGGCAGAAGCTTGATTTTGTGTTCAGTTAACCATTTTTGTGTTGATTTGGACATATGTTTTGGATCATTGTCCTGCTGGAAGATCCAACCACGACCAAGTTTTAGTTTCCTGGCAGAGGCAGCCAGATTCAGATTAAAAATTTCCTAGTATTTCATGATGCCATGTACCCTAACAAGGTTCCCAGGGCCTTTGGAGGAAAAACAGCCCCACAACATCACGGAACCTCCACCATACTTAACAGTGGGGATCAGGTTATTTTTGGTATAGCCATCCTTCTTTTTACGCCAAACCCACCTTGAGTGTTGGTTGCCAAAAAGCTCAATTTTCATCTGACCATAGAATACGGTTCCAATCAAAGCTCCAGTAGCATTTAGCAAACTCCAGGCGTTTACATTTGTGGTGAAATGACAGGAAATACTTTTTTCTGGCATGTCTTACAAATAATTTGTTAGCATGGAGGTGACGTCTAATGGTCGTTTTGGAGACTTGATGACCCCAAGATGCCACTTTCCTCTGTAATTCTCCAACAGTGATCCTTGGGGATTTTTTTGCCTCTCTTACCATCCTCCTCACTGTGCGTGGGGGCAAAATAAACTTGGGTCCTCTTCCAGGCAAGTTTGTAACAGTTCCAGTTGCTTTGAACTTTTTAAGTATTGCCCTAACGGTAGATATGGGCATTTTCAGGTGAGTAGCTATTTTTTATAGCCATTCCCTGACTTATGAAGCTCAACACACTTTTCCCTCATTTGATTTGTGTGTTCTCTTATCTTTCCCATGTTGATGTATGAATAAGGGAATATGGCCTCTGTGTCACCTCATATTTATACCCCAGTGAAACAGGAAGTCTTGGATTACTGCTTGAAAGTTCCTAAACACTCTGATCAACTTTAAAAATTTAAATATAAATGGAAAAAATGCTTCAGTTACATTTTGTTCATAAGAATTTCTAAGGGTGCCAATAATTGTGGCACACGTGGTTTTGTTAAAAATAATTATTTCTTGATGGGATTTTTTTTTTTTTCTCAGAATACATTTACTTCAATTAAAGGTTGGATTTTTCTCATTTTTTCAATGTGAGATTAAGCTAATTCACCAAACGGTTAATTTTTTTAAACCATTTTTACTCTTCTTTACCAGGGGTGCCAATAATTGTGGAGGGCACTGTATATGTGCTTATTCACATAGGACATTCTTGCCGTTACTAGCCTACTGGCGTCCCGCAAGCTTGCTATATTTGTATAGCTAACTAGCTATGGGTAGCTATCTAAATCACTGCTAGGTCATAGCTAGCTAGGTAGTTGGCTCTACCTACTGAGATATTTCCCAATATAGGTGACATTCTAGCAATTGTATAATTATACATACATCTTTATTTAATCCCACATTCATTCAGTATTAACCATATTTAACATGTCTTAATCACTAGCAGGGGTGGAAACTGGTGAGGGCCCGAAAAGGTGACATTCTTTTACCTGAAAATGCAGAAAATCAGTGTGCGGCGCCCTTCCCATGATGCAGGTCACATTTTTCTGTACGAGTCATGCACCATCGGCGTCATATCTGAGAGAGCCCTTTCTTTCCCCCCCAATGTCGACACAAATGCGTAAAAGCCCCTGTATTATAGCCCATGTACGAGGCTGTGTACAGTAATCAGTGGGAGGGGCAATGCGTAAAAGCCCCTGTATTATAGCCCATGTATGAGGCTGTGTACAGTAATCAGTTGGAGGGGTAATGCATTAAAGCCCCTGTATTATAGCCCATGTACGAGGCTGTGTACAGTAATCAGTGGGAGGGGTAATGCATTAAAGCCCCTGTATTATAGCCCATGTACGAGGCTGTGTACAGTAATCAGTGGGAGGGGTAATGCGTAAAAGCCCCTGTATTATAGCCCATGTACGAGGCTGTGTACAGTAATCAGTGGGAGGGGTAATGCATAAAAGCCCCTGTATTATAGCCCATGTATGAGGCTGTATAGGGTAATCAGTGGGCGGGGCAGTGCGTAAAAGCCCCTGTATTATAGCCCATGTACGAGGTTGTGTACAGTAATCAGTGGGTGGGGCAATGCGTAAAAGCCCCTGTATTATAGCCCATGTATGAGGCTGTGTACAGTAATCAGTGGGCGGGGCAGTGCGTAAAAGCCCCTGTATTATAGCCCATGTACGAGGCTGTGTACAGTAATCAGTGGGTGGGGTAATGCGTAAAAGCCCCTGTATTATAGCCCATGTACGAGGCTGTGTACAGTAATCAGTGGGCGGGGCAGTGCGTAAAAGCCCCTGTATTATAGCCCATGTACGAGGCTGTGTACAGTAATCAGTGGGAGGGGCAATGCGTAAAAGCCCCTGTATTATAGCCCATGTACGAGGCTGTGTACGGTAATCAGTGGCCGGGGCAATGCATTAAAGCCCCTGTATTATAGCCCATGTACGAGGCTGTGTACAGTAATCAGTGGGAGGGGTAATGCGTAAAAGCGCCTGTATTATAGCCCATGTATGAGGCTGTGTACAGTAATCAGTGGGCGGGGCAGTGCGTAAAAGCCCCTGTATTATAGCCCATGTATGAGGCTGTGTACAGTAATCAGTGGGAGGGGCAATGCGTAAAAGCCCCTGTATTATAGCCCATGTACGAGGCTGTGTACAGTAATCAGTGGGAGGGGTAATGCGTAAAAGCGCCTGTATTATAGCCCATGTACGAGGCTGTGTACAGTAATCAGTGGGAGGGGCAATGCGTAAAAGCGCCTGTATTATAGCCCATGTACGAGGCTGTGTACAGTAATCAGTGGGAGGGGCAATGCGTAAAAGCCCCTGTATTATAGCCCATGTACGAGGCTGTGTACAGTAATCTGTGGGAGGGGTAATGCGTAAAAGCCCCTGTATTATAGCCCATGTACGAGGCTGTGTACAGTAATCTGTGGGAGGGGTAATGCGTAAAAGCCCCTGTATTATAGCCCATGTACGAGGCTGTGTACAGTAATCTGTGGGAGGGGTAATGCCTAAAAGCCCCTGTATTATAGCCCATGTACGAGGCTGTGTACAGTAATCTGTGGGAGTATACTGTAGCATACTGTATGCTGCTTACTGCATACTGTTAATGACATGCAAAAGAAATCCTCCGTACTATTATCATCAAAAACCCGGAAATAAGTATAGGCCTATCATTCGGGGATTTTAAGGACACTACATTTAGAGAACATTTTGCCTACTTAACGTTCTCATCCAACTATCATACTCAACAGGGGCGGCGCCAGACATTTTTCCTTGCTGGTGCTATGGGGGGATTCTGTGGCAGTGCTCCAGAATTAGTAGTAAATACATGCGTACGCAAGGTTAGGCACGGCGTACCAAAGTCAGTTTCAAGCATTATACTAGCCTACTAACACTTCTGTTGATTCACATGTACAGATAATAGCATTATACTAGCCTACTAATACTTCTGTTGATTCACATGTACAGATAATAGCATTATACTAGCCTACTAACACTTCTGTTGATTCACATGTACAGATAATAGCATTATACTAGCCTACTAACACTTCTGTTGATTCACATGTACAGATAATAGCATTATACTATTCAATTCAATTCAATTCAATTTTATTTGTATAGCGCTTTTTACAGAGAACTGTCACAAAGACGCTGCACAGGGAGACAGAAGGAAAATTGAGCAAAAAAACCAGGCCATAGCCCCCAACCAGCAAAATGAGGTAAAAAACTCCCCGGTAGGGGAGAAAAAAACACTGAGCAGTGGCGAGAAAAAACTCCCCAGTGGGAAGAAATCTCGGAAGGAACCTGGCTAGAGAGGGGGTGCCCATCCTTCGCTGGCCGGCCCGGTTTAGACTAAAGGTGGACTGAATGGTAATAGTCAGTTCAATAATCAGTTCAATCATCAGTTCAATCATCAGTTCAATCATCAGTTCAAAGGGGGCGGGGTGATGCATCTGGGACTCCGGTTGCGTGAAGTCGGGAGGATAAACCAAACCAAAGGGGGGACGGGTCCGAAGCAGTCTGCAAACTCAGGGTGAGGGGCATAACTGGAGCAGTCTGCAAACTCAGGGTGAGAGGGGGACGGGCCGGAGTAATCTGCAGCTCAGGGTGAGAGAGGAAAAGAGAAGGTTAGCCCCCCCCCCCCCCCCCCCCCGACATCCTTAACTATAGGATTGACTAAAGAGGTACGTTTTTAGCCTACACTTAAAGACAGAAAGTGTGTCTGCAGCCCGTACATACATGGGAAGATTATTCCATAAAAAAGGGGCTCTGTAAGAGAAGGCTCTGCCACCCATTGTAATTTTAGATATAATAGGAATTTTCAAATAGCCAGCATTTTGAGAGCGAAGTAATCTAGGAGGACAGTAAGGAATGAGTAAGTCACTCAGATATTCAGGGGCCATGCCATTTAAAGCTTTAAACGCTAGAAGTAAAATCTTGTAGTCAATTCTGAATTTGACAGGCAGCCAATGAAGAGTTTTGAGCACCGGGCTGATGTGCTCCCATTTCTTGGTTCTAGTAAGAACCCTAGCGGCTGCATTCTGTACAAGTTGGAGGCGATTCAGGGCTGAGCCAGTGCAACCAGACAATAATGCATTGCAGTAGTCTAGTCGAGAGGTTACAAAGGCATGAACCATTTTTTCAGCATCCTCCAGGGACAACACCTTCCTTAATTTAGATATATTCCTCAGGTGGAAGAAGGCCATTCTTGTGATATTGTTAATATGGGGCTGAAAGGAGAGATCTGAATCAATAATTACACCAAGGTTTTTAACAACCTTGTTAGGGGAGACAGAGAAGCAATCTAAATTTAAGGGAAGCTGTAAGAATTTATCTCGAAGGGATTTGGGACCTAATACTAATATCTCAGTCTTATCTGAGTTCAATAAGAGGAAATTTTGGGTCATCCAGGCCTTTACATCTTTGAGACAGGTCTCTAGTTTAGACAACTGGTCAACTTCACCTGGCTTAACTGATATATAAAGTTGTGTGTCATCTGCGTAGCAGTGGTAGTTAACACCATGTCTGCTTATAATGTTCCCAAGAGGGAGCATGTAAAGAGAAAAGAGCAGAGGACCCAAGACCGATCCTTGTGGTACTCCAAAGTTCACCTTAGAAAGTTCAGAGGACTGACTGTTTACCCTAACAAACTGGGATCTATCATAGAGATAGGATTTAAACCACATAAGAGCATGCCCGGTAATACCAACTAAATTTTCTAACCTGCAGAGGAGAATATTATGGTCTATAGTATCAAAGGCAGCGCTCAGGTCAAGTAAAACAAGAATAGAAATACAGCCACAGTCCAGAGAGAGGAACAAGTCATTCATTACTAGGGCAAGGGCGGTCTCGGTGCTATGGTGCTTCCTAAACCCAGATTGAAACCTCTCATACACATTATAAGTATGTAGAAATGAAGAAAGCTGTTGCGCTACACATTTCTCAAGAATCTTTGATAAAAATGGGGAGGTTTGAAATGGGTCTATAATTGGCCAGGACAGTGGGGATCCAAATTTGGTTTCTTAAGTAGTGGCTTGATTTCTGCCAATTTAAAGGATGTAGGAACATGGCCCGATAGCAATGATGAGTTAATTAAATGAATAATTGGTTTGATGAGCATAGGCAATATCTCCTTCAATAACTTTGTGGGTATGGGGTCTAGAAGACAGGTGGATGATTTTGAAGAAGAAACTAACTGAATTAGCTCGCTCTCTCAAGTATTGGAGTAAATGATTCAAGACGTTCAGTGTGTCTAGGAGGCAGTTCTATATCGTCAAAACCATGGTCACTAACTTGTGTGATCTTTTCCCTAATTTCAATAATTTTACCACTAAAGAAATTTGAGAAATCATTACTACTACATGAGACTGGAATTTGAGGGTTAGTTGTTGCATGATTATTAGTTAGTTCAGCAACTGTTCTGAATAGAAATCGGGGATTGGTCTTATTTTCTTGTATAAGCTTTGAAAAGTAAGAGGACCTAGCATTGGAGAGAGCATGCTTATAGGCACTAAGACTCTCTTTCCAGGCCAAGTGGAATACCTGCAGTTTAGTAGAACGCCATTTGCGTTCAAGCTGCCGAAACTTTTGTTTAAGAGCCCGCGTGTGGTCGGTGTACCAAGGGGCAAGCCTCTTCTCAATTACTTTTTTGCTTTTTAACGGGAGCAACTACTTCAAGGGTTTTGCGTAGAGCAGTAGCTAATTCCTCTGCCAGATCATTGGTTGACAGGGAGCTGGATGAAGTGTCTAAATCAAGGTAATCAGGTAGCACATGCATAAAGTTTCCAGTAGTGGATGGTAGTGATAGTGCGACCTGTATACGTTCTGAGTTCAGATTCTACAGAATGGGCTAATTTTAACTGCCAGAGTAATGAGGAAATGGTCAGACAAAATAGGATTATGCGAGTGAATTTTAACATTAACAATGTCAATACCAAGACTTAAGACCAGGTCTAAAGTATGACTATGACAATGCGTGGGGCCAAAAACATTTTGAATGAAACCAATTGATTCCAAAAATGACCGTAAATGCTGAGGTAAAAGGATCATCTGTATTTTCAAAATGCAGGTTAAAATCACCCAATATTAACACTTTGTCATGACTTACAGCTAAATGAGAAAGAAAATCTGCAAATTCATGAATAAAGCCAGCATATGGGCCAGGAGGTCTATAGACAGTTACAAGTAAAATAGGCTGAGAGGAGGGGCGGTTTCTACCAACCACTGCTGGCTGAGTGTTTCATAACTAACACTTCAAATGAATCAAATGCATACTCTAATTTTGGAATTGACTGAAAGGACAGATTTGTAAATAACAGCAACCCCACCCCCCTCTTCGACAGAGACGGGGGTTTTGGCTATATATGAACCCAGGTGGAGAGGATTCATTTAATGTAAAGTTTTCATCCACTTTCAGCCATGTTTCAGTTAAACATAGTATATCAAGAGAGCAGTCTGAGATTAATTCATTCACAAGAGCTGCCTTGGAATTAAGGGATCTTATATTTAATAAGCCAACTCTCATGGTAGTAGTATCACTTGAGCTAATAGGATTGTGTTTTGTTTTAATCTTAATCAGATTATTAAAACAAACTTCACGGTTTTTGCGAGATTTGACATGGTTTTGTATACGTGGGACAGACACAGTTTCAATTTCTAAAGGGTGAACCCTAGCTGATGGTTCTGGGGAACAAGCAGACAAGAAGTTCTGCTTCCTGGCCTTGGCTCTAATTAGTCAGGGACTTGAATTTCTAAGACTAATAGGCCAGTTTTTTAGAGATAAGAGCTGAACCCCTCCCACGTGGGGTGAACACCATCTCTTTTTAAAAGATTAGTCCCCCAAAAAGTGTGCCAATGATCTATATAGCCGATATTATTAGAGGGGACACCACTCAGATAGCCAACGATTTAGTGACGTTAGTCTACTATAAGTTTCGTCACCACGCCTAGAAGGAATGGGGCCAGAGCAAATAACAGTGTTAGACAACCGTTTTGCTACTTCACATGCTGATTCAAAATTACTTTTCGTTATCTCCGATTGCTTCAACCGGACATCATTTGCGCCGACCGTGAATAATAATGCTAGAAAATTTACGGTTAGTTTTTTCCAGCATTTTTAAATTTGCTTCTATGTCGGGTCGCTCTAGCACCAGGAATGCACTGAACTACGGTCTTTGGACTCGCAATTTCTACGTTTCGTAGAATAGAATCACCGATTATCAAAGCTTTTTCAGCCGGTTTTACCGAAGGTGGCATTGCTCAGGGGAGAGAACCTATTCGAAACCCGAATTGGTGGTTGGTGGAGTACCGGTGGTTTATGACTACGTTCGCGAACTGTAATCCACCTGCTGTTACCTTGCTGCAGAGGCATTTTCGAATTTCTAACATTAGTTGGGGACGGGCTAGCTGGAGCACCCGAAACCGAGAAGGATTCTATGAACTTTTCGGTTTCTCTAATTTCATGTAGGGTACGGATGCGAGATTCCAATTCGGCTATCTTCGCAGTCAACCTAGCATTTAATTTACACTTATCACAAGTAAAGTTCCCACTAGTGGCGGAGAAGGAGGAATAGGTAAACATGTCACATACCGGGCAAGAGATAGCCCAATATGGCGAGGAAGGAGAAACCGAGCGAGGAATGGGAGAGACTGAGGGATCAAACGAAGCCATAGCTTACCCTTGTATTAGAAGATATACAAAAATTCGTCGGAAGCAGGATCAACACTATAATTTTTGTTTTGTTAACAAATAACACTTATGCCCCGTTTATGCGGGCTCTAAGTGAT
>CM056389.1:8415493-8475493 GCA_029718625.1 Synaphobranchus kaupii
AACTGGGAGGAGGCTGTCCCAGCAACAGTTAACAAGCTGGAAAAATGGAAGTGGATTCTCTCCCAAGTGTCATACAGGGGCCGGACACTGATAATCAATAATTTAGTGGCGTCAGCCTTGTGGCACAAAGTGGCCATTCTTAACCCGCCTGCAGGCCTTCTGCGGGACATACAGAGGAAGCTCGTGGACTTCTTCTGGACAGGGCACCACTGGCTTAAAGCGGCAGTACTCTATCTGCCTGTACAGGAGGGAGGACAGGGGCTGGTGGATCTTGAAAGCAGGGTGGTGATGTTCAGACTCCAGGCTGCTCAGAGATTGCTGTACCATACGGACATCAGCTGGGGGGACCCGGCAGGAGCATTGTTGCGGAGAGCTGGTGGTTTAGGGCTGGACTGCCATTTTTTCCTGATGAGCCAGGAAGACCTTAACATCTCGAGGATGCCGCCTTTTTATGGGGCAGTACTGAAGGCCTGGCGTCTGCTCCGACCTCTTCGTGAGGGGGGTATAGAGCCAGGGGCATGGGTGTGGGAGGAGCCCATTTTTCACAACCCACAAATAAGGTTGGAGTGCAACCGCTCTGACCTTATGCAGAGCCGCTTTGTGAGGGCGGGAATTGTAAAACTGGGCCACCTGAGACAGCCAGAAGATGCAGGGTGGAAGACACCTCAACACCTATCTCGGGAGACTGGTATCACCTCATTAAGGCTCCTGGAGAGACTGACAAGTGAGGTGCTGGGTTCATTGCCAGGACCAGTACTGGACTTCTTCAATGAGCCACGAGGGGAGGAGCCGGCCGTGTTGCCCTCCTTGAAATTGACAGCTGATATGGAGGGCTGGGAGGAGGAGGAAGGGAAGCTGCTTTCTTTTGCCACTCCAAGCCTGGGAAGCTTTGAGGAGGTGGAGGGGAAGGCCCTTTATACTGCGATAGTAAAGGTTAGGAACATCAGAGCTCTACAGGATGTTAGAGAGCATCAGTGGCAGAGGTACCTGACAGGGCAGAGTATGGCAGGGTTTAGGTGGAGGGTGCTGTACAAGCTCCCCCTCCCCAAGAGGTCAGGGGACCTGCAGTGGAGGGTAATACATGGGGCCCTGGCAACCAATACCTTTCTGTCCAAATTTGAAAAAAATGTGGGGGAGGGCTGTCCTTTTTGTAATCTGCCTGAAACTGTGGTGCATGTATTTGCTGAATGTAGTCGTGTGTCTGCGGTCCTGGCTACGTTGAACGTGCTCTGTGGGAGGATAGGAGTGTTTTTTTTCGGTGGGGCTGTATGTACTGGGGCCAAAATATTTAAAAGGGATAAAGGAAAAAAGCGTATTGCTTAACTTTTTATTTGGGCAGGCTAAGCTGGCTATATGGCTCACGAGGGTAAGCGCCTTAGGGCTGAGTATGAGTACTATGGTTTTATGAATGACCTTGAGATGTTTCAGAGCATCTGGGGTGTGGAAGGGGCTGTTTGCACGCTCAGGGACGGGGATCTATAATCTGTACTCTCTCTGCTTGGAGGTGTGTGTTGTAATCTGTACTCTCTCTCTCTGCTTGGAGGCGTGTGTTGTAATCTGTACTCTCTCTCTCTGCTTGGAGGCGTGTGTTGTAATCTGTACTCTCTCTCTGCTTGGAGGTGTGTGTTGTAATCTGTACTCTCTCTCTCTGCTTGGAGGTGTGTGTTGTAATCTGTACTCTCTCTGCTTGGAGGCGTGTGTTGTAATCTGTACTCTCTCTCTCTGCTTGGAGGCGTGTGTTGTAATCTGTACTCTCTCTCTGCTTGGAGGCGTGTGTTGTAATCTGTACTCTCTCTCTGCTTGGAGGCGTGTGTTGTAATCTGTACTCTCTCTCTCTGCTTGGAGGTGTGTGTTGTAATCTGTACTCTCTCTCTCTGCTTGGAGGTGTGTGTTGTAATCTGTACTCTCTCTCTGCTTGGAGGTGTGTGTTGTAATCTGTACTCTCTCTCTCTGCTTGGAGGCGTGTGTTGTAATCTGTACTCTCTCTCTGCTTGGAGGCGTGTGTTGTAATCTGTACTCTCTCTCTCTGCTTGGAGGCGTGTGTTGTAATCTGCACTCTCTCTCTGCTTGGAGGCGTGTGTTGTAATCTGTACTCTCTCTCTGCTTGGAGGCGTGTGTTGTAATCTGTACTCTCTCTGCTTGGAGGCGTGTGTTGTAATCTGTACTCTCTCTCTGCTTGGAGGCATGTGTTGTAATCTGTACTCTCTCTCTGCTTGGAGGCGTGTGTTGTAATCTGTACTCTCTCTCTGCTTGGAGGCGTGTGTTGTAATCTGTACTCTCTCTCTGCTTGGAGGCGTGTGTTGTAATCTGTACTCTCTCTGCTTGGAGGCGTGTGTTGTAATCTGTACTCTCTCTCTCTCTGCTTGGAGGCATGTGTTGTAATCTGTACTCTCTCTCTGCTTGGAGGCGTGTGTTGTAATCTTCTCTCTCTGCTTGGAGGCGTGTGTTGTAATCTGTACTCTCTCTGCTTGGAGGCGTGTGTTGTAATCTGTAGTGCTGAAGTTCTCTTTGCTGTCTATTCTGGCTCATTTTAAAATCTTCTGCGTTTCACTGGAGCGGCTTGAACCAGAACTGGTCCCTAACCCTAACCCTAACCCTAACCCTAACCCTCACCCTAACACTCACCCTAACACTCACCCCATCAAATTCACCTTTAGTGTATAATGTCCTTACTTATTCACCTGCAGTCTCTCCATCCTGCCCTCTGACCCCACATGACCTCTGACCCCCAGGGCTCAGATCAAGACCACAGTGAAGAGGAAGCTGTATGAGGACAGCAGGATGCCCCTCTCCTCGGACTCCGCCAAAAAGGTCGCCAAGAAGACCGCCGTCACCGTGGCGCCTGCCCCGCCCCCGCCCGCAGTCATCACCGTGCCAACCTCGCAGGTCGTCGTGACGACGGGCCTGCAGAGCCCCTCCCCCGCTCCTCCCGCCATCAAGAAACAGAAGACAGCAGGTGGGGCTCACCTGCCTTAGAACTCTGTACTCACGTTTACTGCTGTTTTACCCTCAATCAGTTTATAAATTATTCTATTATAATATAAAACAAATATATCTTATAGTTTTATTTAGTATATAGTTTTATTCTTATAGCGCCCTTCCCACTAGGGTGTCCCAAGGCCCCACACACTTAGCAGTTAGAAATAGAGGAAGCTGTAGTTCAGTTCGTCACACACATATTCTGACAAGCCTAGTGGCCTGTACTTTTCATAATTCATATGCTCTTATATTCTTTACAGATTTATTAATCCAGCATCTCTTTCTCTGTTCTCCACGGGTATATGGTTTATCTGAATGTGTGTGTGTGTGTGTGTGTGTGTGTGTGTGTGTGTGTGTGTGTGTGTGTGTGTGTGTGTGTGTGTCTGTGTGTCTGTGTGTCTGTGTGTGTCTGTGTCTGTCCGTGTCCGTGTCCGTGCGTCTGTCCGTCCTCCAGCAGATGTCACCTTGAGCGCGCTCAACGACTCTGATGCGAACAGCGACCTGGTCGACATCGAGGGGCTTGGCGAGAGCTCTGCCGCGAAGAAGCTCAACTTTGACCAGGGTGAGGCTCTCATTGGGTGATTTACGACCATGGCTATAAAAAATAGCTACTCACCTGAAAATGCCCATATCTACTGTTAGGGCAATACTTAAAAAGTTCAAAGCAACTGGAACTGTTACAAACTTGCCTGGAAGAGGACCCAAGTTTATTTTGCCCCCATGCACAGTGAGGAGGATGGTAAGAGAGGCAAAAAAATCCCCAAGGATCACTGTTGGAGAATTACAGAGGAAAGTAGCATCTTGGGGTCATCAAGTCTCCAAAACTACCATTAGACGACCATTCAACGACCATCTATTTCCAGTTCAGACGGCATTGTGCTGTATCGACCCCTTATTGAATTCACTGCTATCACATGATTGTGCATTTTCACAATTGCGTATACAGTGCCCTCCACAATTATTGGCACCCCTGGTAAAGATGAGTAAATAGGGTTATAAAAAATTCACCGTTTGGTGAATTACCTTTTTTTTAAAATAAATTTGTTTCTGATTTTTCCCCATTTTCTCCCAATTTAGTAGCCAATTGAACCCCTATTCTAATTCAATTCCCCCCATGTAGCAACCGCTAGAGAATCACCGCTACACAACCCCGTCAGCCGGCGGTAGGACGGGAGGGCGCCACGTCCTCTTCAGGGCGCGACTCCTCCTAGCTCCTGACCGTGATTCCAGCTCGCCCAGGGCCGTTATGCGCGCAGCGATTCTCTCCGAGCCCCTCCCCCCACCCGGAAGCAGCCGCCAATTGCTGCTCCCACAGGGCGCCGGCCATGCTCGGATCTGGCAGGACCGGGGCGCGAACCCCGATCCTCAGAGCACAACTGCACCTACTGAAAGTCGGCGCTTTTACCGCTGTACTACCGCGATTACCTTGATCTCACACTGAAAAAATGAGAAAAATTCAACTTTTAATTGAAGTAAATTTATTCTGAGAAAAAAAAATCCCTCATCAAGAAATTATTATTTTTTACAAAACCACATGTGCCACAATTATTGGCACCCCTGCATTTAATACTTTGTACAACCTCCCTTTGCCAATAAAACAGCACTGAGTCTTCTCCCGTAACATCTAATAAGGTTGGAGAATACAGAGCATGGAATCTGAGACCATTCCTCTTTACAGAATCTCTCCAGATAATCCAGAGTCCTAGGTCCTCTCTTGTGCACTCTCCTCTTCAGCTCAGCCCACAGGTTTTCAATGGGGTTTAGGTCAGGGGACTGAGATGGCCATGGCAGAAGCTTGATTTTGTGTTCAGTTAACCATTTTTGTGTTGATTTGGACATATGTTTTGGATCATTGTCCTGCTGGAAGATCCAACCACGACCAAGTTTTAGTTTCCTGGCAGAGGCAGCCAGATTCAGATTAAAAATTTCCTAGTATTTCATGATGCCATGTACCCTAACAAGGTTCCCAGGGCCTTTGGAGGAAAAACAGCCCCACAACATCACGGAACCTTCACCATACTTAACAGTGGGGATCAGGTTATTTTTGGTATAGCCATCCTTCTTTTTACGCCAAACCCACCTTGAGTGTTGGTTGCCAAAAAGCTCAATTTTCATCTGACCATAGAATACGGTTCCAATCAAAGCTCCAGTAGCATTTAGCAAACTCCAGGCGTTTACATTTGTGGTGAAATGACAGGAAATACTTTTTTCTGGCATGTCTTACAAATAATTTGTTAGCATGGAGGTGACGTCTAATGGTCGTTTTGGAGACTTGATGACCCCAAGATGCCACTTTCCTCTGTAATTCTCCAACAGTGATCCTTGGGGATTTTTTTGCCTCTCTTACCATCCTCCTCACTGTGCGTGGGGGCAAAATAAACTTGGGTCCTCTTCCAGGCAAGTTTGTAACAGTTCCAGTTGCTTTGAACTTTTTAAGTATTGCCCTAACGGTAGATATGGGCATTTTCAGGTGAGTAGCTATTTTTTATAGCCATTCCCTGACTTATGAAGCTCAACACACTTTTCCCTCATTTGATTTGTGTGTTCTCTTATCTTTCCCATGTTGATGTATGAATAAGGGAATATGGCCTCTGTGTCACCTCATATTTATACCCCAGTGAAACAGGAAGTCTTGGATTACTGCTTGAAAGTTCCTAAACACTCTGATCAACTTTAAAAATTTAAATATAAATGGAAAAAATGCTTCAGTTACATTTTGTTCATAAGAATTTCTAAGGGTGCCAATAATTGTGGCACACGTGGTTTTGTTAAAAATAATTATTTCTTGATGGGATTTTTTTTTTTCTCAGAATACATTTACTTCAATTAAAGGTTGGATTTTTCTCATTTTTTCAATGTGAGATTAAGCTAATTCACCAAACGGTTAATTTTTTTTAACCATTTTTACTCTTCTTTACCAGGGGTGCCAATAATTGTGGAGGGCACTGTATATGTGCTTATTCACATAGGACATTCTTGCCGTTACTAGCCTACTGGCGTCCCGCAAGCTTGCTATATTTGTATAGCTAACTAGCTATGGGTAGCTATCTAAATCACTGCTAGGTCATAGCTAGCTAGGTAGTTGGCTCTACCTACTGAGATATTTCCCAATATAGGTGACATTCTAGCAATTGTATAATTATACATACATCTTTATTTAATCCCACATTCATTCAGTATTAACCATATTTAACATGTCTTAATCACTAGCAGGGGTGGAAACTGGTGAGGGCCCGAAAAGGTGACATTCTTTTACCTGAAAATGCAGAAAATCAGTGTGCGGCGCCCTTCCCATGATGCAGGTCACATTTTTCTGTACGAGTCATGCACCATCGGCGTCATATCTGAGAGAGCCCTTTCTTTCCCCCCCAATGTCGACACAAATGCGTAAAAGCCCCTGTATTATAGCCCATGTACAAGGCTGTGTACAGTAATCAGTGGGAGGGGCAATGCGTAAAAGCCCCTGTATTATAGCCCATGTATGAGGCTGTGTACAGTAATCAGTGGGAGGGGTAATGCATTAAAGCCCCTGTATTATAGCCCATGTACGAGGCTGTGTACAGTAATCAGTGGGAGGGGTAATGCATTAAAGCCCCTGTATTATAGCCCATGTACGAGGCTGTGTACAGTAATCAGTGGGAGGGGTAATGCGTAAAAGCCCCTGTATTATAGCCCATGTACGAGGCTGTGTACAGTAATCAGTGGGAGGGGTAATGCATAAAAGCCCCTGTATTATAGCCCATGTATGAGGCTGTATAGGGTAATCAGTGGGCGGGGCAGTGCGTAAAAGCCCCTGTATTATAGCCCATGTACGAGGTTGTGCACAGTAATCAGTGGGTGGGGTAATGCGTAAAAGCCCCTGTATTATAGCCCATGTACGAGGCTGTGTACAGTAATCAGTGGGCGGGGCAGTGCGTAAAAGCCCCTGTATTATAGCCCATGTACGAGGTTGTGTACAGTAATCAGTGGGTGGGGTAATGCGTAAAAGCCCCTGTATTATAGCCCATGTATGAGGCTGTATAGGGTAATCAGTGGGCGGGGCAGTGCGTAAAAGCCCCTGTATTATAGCCCATGTACGAGGTTGTGTACAGTAATCAGTGGGTGGGGTAATGCGTAAAAGCCCCTGTATTATAGCCCATGTATGAGGCTGTATAGGGTAATCAGTGGGCGGGGCAGTGCGTAAAAGCCCCTGTATTATAGCCCATGTACGAGGCTATGTACAGTAATCAGTGGGTGGGGTAATGCGTAAAAGCCCCTGTATTATAGCCCATGTATGAGGCTGTGTACAGTAATCAGTGGGCGGGGCAGTGCGTAAAAGCCCCTGTATTATAGCCCATGTACGAGGCTGTGTACAGTAATCAGTGGGTGGGGTAATGCGTAAAAGCCCCTGTATTATAGCCCATGTACGAGGCTGTGTACAGTAATCAGTGGGCGGGGCAGTGCGTAAAAGCCCCTGTATTATAGCCCATGTACGAGGCTGTGTACAGTAATCAGTGGGCGGGGCAGTGCGTAAAAGCCCCTGTATTATAGCCCATGTACGAGGCTGTGTACAGTAATCAGTGGGTGGGGTAATGCGTAAAAGCCCTTGTATTATAGCCCATGTACGAGGCTGTGTACAGTAATCAGTGGGCGGGGTAATGCATAAAAGCCCCTGTATTATAGCCCATGTACGAGGCTGTGTGCGGTAATCAGTGGCCGGGGCAATGCATTAAAGCCCCTGTATTATAGCCCATGTACGAGGCTGTGTACGGTAATCAGTGGGCGGGGCAGTGCGTAAAAGCCCCTGTATTATAGCCCATGTACGAGGCTGTGTACAGTAATCAGTGGGCGGGGCAGTGCGTAAAAGCCCCTGTATTATAGCCCATGTACGAGGCTGTGTACAGTAATCAGTGGGCGGGGTAATGCGTAAAAGCCCCTGTATTATAGCCCATGTACGAGGCTGTGTACAGTAATCAGTGGGAGGGGCAATGCGTAAAAGCCCCTGTATTATAGCCCATGTACGAGGCTGTGTACAGTAATCAGTGGGAGGGGCAGTGCGTAAAAGCCCCTGTATTATAGCCCATGTACGAGGCTGTGTACAGTAATCAGTGGGTGGGGTAATGCGTAAAAGCCCCTGTATTATAGCCCATGTACGAGGCTGTGTACAGTAATCAGTGGGAGGGGCAATGCATAAAAGCGTCTGTATTATAGCCCATGTACGAGGCTGTGTACAGTAATCAGTGGGCGGGGTAATGCGTAAAAGCCCCTGTATTATAGCCCATGTACGAGGCTGTGTACAGTAATCAGTGGGAGGGTTAATGCGTAAAAGCGCCTGTATTATAGCCCATGTACGAGGCTGTGTACAGTAATCAGTGGGCGGGGCAGGTGCGTAAAAAAGCCCCTGTATTATAGCCCATGTACGAGGCTGTGTACAGTAATCAGTGGGCGGGGGTAATGCATTAAAGCCCCTGTATTATAGCCCATGTACGAGGCTGTGTACAGTAATCAGTGGGGCGGGGTAATGCATTAAAGCCCCTGTATTATAGCCCATGTACGAGGTTGTGATACAGTTAATCAGTGGGAGGGGCAATGCATAAAAGCGCCTGTATTATAGCTCATGTACAAGGCTGTGTACAGTAATCAGTGGGCGGGGCAGTGCGTAAAAGCCCCCTGTATTATAGCCCATGTACGAGGCTGTGCACAGTAATCAGTGGGCGGGGCAGTGCGTAAAAGCCCCTGTATTATAGCCCATGTACGAGGCTGTGTACAGTAATCAGTGGGCGGGGCAATGCGTAAAAGCCCCTGTATTATAGCCCATGTACGAGGCTGTGTACAGTAATCAGTGGGCGGGGCAATGCGTAAAAGCCCCTGTATTATAGCCCATGTACGAGGCTGTGTACAGTAATCAGTGGGTGGGGCAATGCGTAAAAGCCCCTGTATTATAGCCCATGTACGAGGCTGTGTACGGTAATCAGTGGGAGGGGCAATGCGTAAAAGCCCCTGTATTATAGCCCATGTACGAGGCTGTGTACGGTAATCAGTGGGTGGGGTAATGCGTAAAAGCCCCTGTATTATAGCCCATGTACGAGGCTGTGTACAGTAATCAGTGGGCGGGGCAATGCATAAAAGCCCCTGTATTATAGCCCATGTACGAGGCTGTGTACAGTAATCAGTGGGCGGGGCAGTGCGTAAAAGCCCCTGTATTATAGCCCATGTACGAGGCTGTGTACAGTAATCAGTGGGCGGGGCAGTGCGTAAAAGCCCCTGTATTATAGCTCATGTACGAGGCTGTGTACAGTAATCAGTGGGAGGGGTAATGCGTAAAAGCGCCTGTATTATAGCCCATGTATGAGGCTGTGTACAGTAATCAGTGGGAGGGGTAATGCGTAAAAGCCCCTGTATTATAGCTCATGTACGAGGCTGTGTACAGTAATCAGTGGGCGGGGCAGTGCGTAAAAGCCCCTGTATTATAGCCCATGTACGAGGCTGTGTACAGTAATCAGTGGGCGGGGCAGTGCGTAAAAGCCCCTGTATTATAGCTCATGTACGAGGCTGTGTACAGTAATCAGTGGGCGGGGGCAGTGCGTAAAAGCCCCTGTATTATAGCCCATGTACGAGGCTGTGTACAGTAATCAGTGGGCGGGGCAGTGCGTAAAAGCCCCTGTATTATAGCCCATGTACGAGGCTGTGTACAGTAATCAGTGGGAGGGGTAATGCGTAAAAGCCCCTGTATTATAGCCCATGTACGAGGCTGTGTACAGTAATCAGTGGGAGGGGTAATGCGTAAAAGCCCCTGTATTATAGCCCATGTACGAGGCTGTGTACAGTAATCAGTGGGAGGGGCAATGCGTAAAAGCCCCTGTATTATAGCCCATGTACGAGGCTGTGTACAGTAATCAGTGGGCGGGGTAATGCGTAAAAGCCCCTGTATTATAGCCCATGTACGAGGCTGTGTACAGTAATCAGTGGGTGGGGCAATGCGTAAAAGCCCCTGTATTATAGCTCATGTACGAGGCTGTGTACAGTAATCAGTGGGTGGGGTAATGCGTAAAAGCCCCTGTATTATAGCTCATGTACGAGGATGTGTACAGTAATCAGTGGGAGGGGTAATGCGTAAAAGCGCCTGTATTATAGCCCATGTACGAGGCTGTGTACAGTAATCAGTGGGCGGGGTAATGCGTAAAAGCGCCTGTATTATAGCCCATGTACGAGGCTGTGTACAGTAATCAGTGGGCGGGGTAATGCGTAAAAGCGCCTGTATTATAGCCCATGTACGAGGCTGTGTACAGTAATCAGTGGGCGGGGTAATGCGTAAAAGCGCCTGTATTATAGCCCATGTACGAGGCTGTGTACAGTAATCAGTGGGCGGGGCAGTGCGTAAAAGCCCCTGTATTATAGCCCATGTACGAGGCTGTGTACAGTAATCAGTGGGTGGGGTAATGCGTAAAAGCCCCTGTATTATAGCCCATGTACGAGGCTGTGTACAGTAATCAGTGGGCGGGGTAATGCGTAAAAGCCCCTGTATTATAGCCCATGTACGAGGCTGTGTACAGTAATCAGTGGGCGGGGTAATGCGTAAAAGCCCCTGTATTATAGCCCATGTACGAGGCTGTGTACAGTAATCAGTGGGAGGGGTAATGCGTAAAAGCCCCTGTATTATAGCCCATGTACGAGGCTGTGTACAGTAATCTGTGGGAGGGGTAATGCGTAAAAGCCCCTGTATTATAGCCCATGTACGAGGCTGTGTACAGTAATCAGTGGGTGGGGCAGTGCGTAAAAGCCCCTGTATTATAGCCCATGTACGAGGCTGTGTACAGTAATCAGTGGGAGGGGCAGTGCGTAAAAGCCCCTGTATTATAGCCCATGTACGAGGCTGTGTACAGTAATCAGTGGGAGGGGTAATGCGTAAAAGCCCCTGTATTATAGCCCATGTACGAGGCTGTGTACAGTAATCAGTGGGCGGGGTAGTGCGTAAAAGCCCCTGTATTATAGCCCATGTACGAGGCTGTGTACAGTAATCAGTGGGCGGGGTAGTGCGTAAAAGCCCCTGTATTATAGCCCATGTACGAGGTTGTGTACAGTAATCAGTGGGCGGGGCAGTGCGTAAAAGCCCCTGTATTATAGCTCATGTACAAGGCTGTGTACAGTAATCAGTGGGCGGGGCAGTGCGTAAAAGCCCCTGTATTATAGCTCATGTACAAGGCTGTGTACAGTAATCAGTGGGAGGGGCAGTGCGTAAAAGCCCCTGTATTATAGCCCATGTACGAGGCTGTGTACAGTAATCAGTGGGCGGGGTAATGCGTAAAAGCCCCTGTATTATAGCCCATGTACGAGGCTGTGTACAGTAATCAGTGGGAGGGGTAATGCGTAAAAGCGCCTGAATTAGTAGTAAATACATGCGTACGCAAGGTTAGGCACGGCGTACCAAAGTCAGTTTCAAGCATTATACTAGCCTACTAATACTTCTGTTGATTCACATGTACAGATAATAGCATTATACTAGCCTACTAACACTTCTGTTGATTCACATGTACAGATAATAGCATTATACTAGCCTACTAACACTTCTGTTGATTCACATGTACAGATAATAGCATTATACTAGCCTACTAACACTTCTGTTGATTCACATGTACAGATAATAGCATTATACTAGCCTACTAACACTTCTGTTGATTCACATGTACAGATAATAGCATTATACTAGCCTACTAACACTTCTGTTGATTCACATGTACAGATAATAGCATTATACTAGCCTACTAACACTTCTGTTGATTCACATGTACAGATTATAGCATTATACTAGCCTACTAACACTTCTGTTGATTCACATGTACAGATAATAGCATTATACTAGCCTACTAACACTTCTGTTGATTCACATGTACAGATAATAGCATTATACTAGCCTACTAACACTTCTGTTGATTCACATGTACAGATAATAGCATTATACTAGCCTACTAACACTTCTGTTGATTCACATGTACAGATAATAGCATTATACTAGCCTGCTAACACTTCTGTTGATTCACATGTACAGATAATAGCATTATACTAGCCTACTAACACTTCTGTTGATTCACATGTGCAGATAATAGCATTATACTAGCCTGCTAACACTTCTGTTGATTCACATGTACAGATAATAGCATTATACTAGCCTGCTAACACTTCTGTTGATTCACATGTACAGATAATAGCATTATACTAGCCTGCTAACACTTCTGTTGATTCACATGTACAGATAATAGATAAATCTATCTAGTAAATGCGTGGACTCTGAGCAAGCATGAACAGGCTAGACATGAGAGCAATATAAACAAACCAACCGAGCATTCACCCAACGCGTACAACATATAACCACCCAACACGTACAACATATAACCACCCAGCACGCACCAATGCAGCAAGCAGCGTCGAATGTGTGCTTTTCAACCGAATATACACAACACATTAATACAATGTCCACTAGCATATCATTCACGTCACATAAACAGTCAAGACCTAGACTTACATTTATTTAAAATATAATGGGGGTAGTCTATACTACGAAGCGGGACTACTGGAGGTAGCTAGATGACTGCACTGAGTAAAACCCTGAAAGCATAAAGTGAACGTTACTCGAAAACATGTCATTCAACTCGAACGTGTGTTGCATCCATGTAGCAAAGTAGTTTGCATCAGGGGACGAGACAGCAGGATGATCACGGCCTATCTCTCTGTTAGCAGCAGCAGATATGAGCTAGCTACTAGCTAGATTTTCAATGGGTTCCGAGATATGTATTTGACTGACTGATTGCTCGATAATGTTCGGTAGATAGCAAGAGAGAGAACTAGGCGTCTGAGGTAATCTTGTCGCAAGCAAGCAATCAAGATCGCGTAACACAGAACTCTATTAGAACTAGCTTTGAAAGGCAACTTCTCAAAAATGGCGCTTTTTCCACAGCCTCTGATTGGCCAGCGTGACATGTCACGAATTTAGCGTAGCAGTTGTTGCTTCTAGTTCTTACAGTTCTGTGGACAAAACAGCGTGTTGGAAGACTGACTGCGACGCAACGGAAAATGTAAAATGTGTGAACGTTTACTCGCAGATTACTTTGATGAGAAGTAGACACACCCCCAGCCCCAAATATTTGTATTGCAGATCTGCACGATCCACGTGAATGACCCATTTTGAAATAAAAACGTTGAATTTCGCCGAAAGGTGACCAGTTTTCACCCCTGACTAGATTTGTAAGAGTTCCAAAACACAAATGAGTACAGTACATGTCCTGTTGTCATGGACATATGTGTAGTGTGTTTATAAGATGCAGGGGTGTTGTGTGTGAGTCCTCTCTTTACCGTTCCAGAGAGCCTCAACCTGGACTCCAGTCTGATCATGAACTCCAGTGACCTTCCCCTGCTCTCCCGCTGACCTCTGACCCCTGAACCACCCACCGAGCTGTGTTCCAGCTGAACATAAAGGAGCGACGTTTTTTATTGTTACATCTTGTAGTTTGCCATAATTATTATTTTTTTGACGTACCATAAATTTTGCAGTGACATTTGTTAGCGATGTTTCAGTGTTTGTATGGACAGTATTCTCCACAGAAAACTGAGTTTGTGCAGTACCTTTAAAGACCTGTTTGCCCAAAAGAACGACGGTGTTCGATGTTACAGGCTTCACCTTCACGATGTAATCGTTTTGATGGTTCCTGTTGAACCTGAATGTAACTGACACAGGAAGAATTAGCCGATACCTTGAGCTGGAACTCGTGTTTATTTTTGGGGTCTGATCAGACACTTGTGGTCCTCCTGACAGCAAAGGAGTTTTAAAGTGTTGTGCAGGACTTGTGTGTGACTGTGATTCAGATGTATTCTGTGGTCTCCAGAGAGTAGCGCCAGCGAGTCACTACCGCAGTAACATTGCTTACCACTAGGGGCAGGCAGGCCAGCAGAGGAGCTGTCACCAGTTTGCACAGTACATCCCAAGCCCTGGTTCTGAAATACATTTTAATGGGTGACGTTTAAGTCGTGTAGATGATGAATCCCTGTCTTAGTGCCGGTTTATAACAAAATATTTAGCTGTAAAATGCTAATTTTATTTTAAATTAATTAGTTTAAATGCTATTGGTAGTTTTTGAAGAGGCTGATCTTGTTTGTAGGCTGTCTCATTGCTGCAAAATTCTCCATTGGTTCAAGAGTGCATGTGCAAGTCGGCATAATACATGAGCTGTACAGTCAGTGCTGGAAGACTGGGCAGCTGCCGCAGGACCCTGATCAACCATAGGGAGTGCTATTCTGCTAACCAGAACCCTCCCTCCCTGGGTCATATCTGTATCTGTGGTCCAGATATGACTCAATGTCCCAGGATGCATTGCTGCACTCAGAACTAACATTTCTGGCTCCTAATTTTTTCAGGAACCAATTTTTCCACCATTTTGATGAGATAGTGACAGCCTAAGGTTGAAATGTAAATGTACTCATGTATAGTACCTTCAGAAAAGTATTAAACCCCTGAAATGTTTTATATTTTTTCACATTACACCTTAAAATTTTAATTGCATTCGATTGAAATATCCTTCAAAAACAGTAAATTAAACATGATACAAAAACTTTTTTACCCCAAAATTTTTCCCACAGAAATTGAAAATGTACTTTTCTCAGGGATCTCTCTTGGACTGAAACGGTTTCTCCTCAAGGATTTGCCTGTATTTAGCTCTATTCATCTTGCCTTTGTTAGCAACAAGCTTCCCAGTCCCTCCTGCTGAAAAGTACCATGTTCCATGGAAAGGATGGTTTTTCCTGGGTGATGGTTTGTGTAAAATAGCACTTTGCTATCAGAGTAAAGAGTTCTCAGGGACTGTCGTGGCCTTTCTCAGAAGTGGCTTCCGTATAGCTACTCTCCAAAGAGCCCAAATCAGTGAAGCACTGAAGAGATCTCCTCCAGCTTTTTGCCTCCTAACATCTCAGAGCTGCACAGGCAGTTCCCTGGTCTTCATGGCAGTGTGACTGATTGGCTCTTTCAGTTGAAAGTCAGTGATTCTGCAATCATGCAACTGAATATGGGTGGATTCAGAGTCAAGATAGTTGGACCCATAACTACATATGGGCCGTAACTACATGAGGACCTCCTTGTTTTTTTTTTTTTTAGTTGCACGTTTTTATAAAGTAATAATATTGTTCTATACTGTTTCTAAAGCCTGTGCTGCGTGCATGAAACGATTTCTTGTGCTGAACGCACCCCAAGTCCAGCCTACAGCCGATACAGCCAATGGGAAGGCGCATAGTACTGCAGGGTCCCCCGACCCAGTTCCGTTAGTCAAAGATCCTTGTCAAATGACATTCATCGCGATACACTACAGCAGGGGTTCTCAATCCTGGTCCTGGGGGACCCCCTGTGTATGCTGGTTTTTCGTTGCAACCGCAGTTGCAATCCCAGAATTTTAACAAGCTGTTAATTTTTCTTAATTAGGTGCTTTTCATGTTTGGAGGAATATTCGCCCACTTAAGACATATTATGTCAGAAATAGCTATGCATGCCATGTAGAACAAACTCCCCATGTTCACATTGTGCTTATTGTGCTATATTGCAACAATTACATAAGAAAAGGTTACAAAATAATGTATTTTCACTCAAATGAAAGAGTGAAGTGAATCAATAGGCTCCTAATTAGGTTGTTGAACACATGTTTAATTTTTTCTTTAAGCTTAAGACAATGCAGGTTGGCTCGTTATCATTTGCTTTGGTGTTTTGAATTCTTCATTATCTATGAAATGGTTAATTTTAGTGGCCATGTGTCCACACTTTCACCAATTAGGAGCCTATTGATTCAAAAATCAGTCTTTAAATGGATCTGTTAAATAATTTTCTTATCTTTTTAAATAATATAGCACAATGTGAACATGGGGTGTTTATTCTACATGGCATCCATAGCTATTTCTGATATAATGTGGCTTAAGAGGGTGAATAATTCCTCCACACATGACAAGCACCTAATTAAGAAAAATTAACAGCTTGTTAAAATTCTGGGATTGCAACTGCGGTTGCAACGAAAGCCAGCATACACAGGGGTCCCCCAGGACCAGGATTGAGAACCCCTGCACTACAGGTATGCTGGACACTCAAGAAACTCAACAATCGATAATAAAAGCGGTTTCACTTTATAATTTCCTAAAACCTCAGTGGCATCACTGGCATATCTAGTCTAGTTAATGTAATCAATATTATTTTGACGATTCATGCGTTTACTGTTGAAACTTTCTGTGAGCTCACTTTGAAAATGTCAGCTAACTAGCTAGTATGACCCGAATGGTGGGTTGATAACAAGCGAACGATTAATGTCAGCTATTCAATGCGAGCTAGCTATCTAACGTTATATAAAAACGTTAGCTATCAAGTGGACGGTTTTACGTTTTCAACAATAAACACAAATCGTCAAAAATGTAAAATGTCCATAAGCTAGTCATCTAACTATATACAAACGTTGAGTGCAAATTTTTACGTTTTTGACATTCTAGCTAAGTAAATCACGTCATATATGAACAAGGTAACTTAGTTTATGAATCAATTCAATGATGTCAAAGAACCAGTTATTTATCCCTTTTCCACAAACTGTCCTGGAAAAATGACAGGTTTAAATATCAATTTATCCCTTTTTCCACAAACTTTATGAAAAATGACAGGTTTAAATAGCAATGAAACTGTTTTGTGTGGGTGAATTACTGGTATTAATTAAACCAAAGCATTGTTGATTATAAGGTCTGCAATGAAAATGCCTGAACTGGAGAGACCTAGATTTATTTGCAACACTCAATCAAAAGTACTGTTTTTGGCAACATGCTTCATTTGTGTTTGTTTTCAAGGAGCCCGTTTTAACAAAAAGATGAAGAGGAGTAGAGGAGAGAAGGGTGTGAGGAGGACAGGGAGTGGAGAGCAAGGGCTTAAGGATAGGAGTAGGTAAGGTTTGGCTCGCGAATTCAATCATCTCTATTCAAATAGAACAATATGAAAGGGATTACTCAAAGCTCAAATGTATGCTCTAGTCGATTTTGTGTTTTTGACCATTTGTGAACTGTTAAACTCCATCTCGTTTACCATGCTTTGTGGGTGTGACTTTTTTTGCCGTGTCATCACCATTCATATCTACACATCAATGATGTTGTTTATGATTAAACTGTTTACTAGAGCACTAAATTGTTTACAAGAGCACAAAGTTCTTCATAGATCTAGCCTCTTACTTTTGCTCTCAAAGTGCACCAGATTGATGCATTTAACTTTAAAATGTACAAAATTTTCTTCCGGGGGAGCATGCCGGACCCCCCTACAAAAAAAATCTGGACCTCTCATTTCTAAACCCTGGTTACGGCCTGGTTGGTCCTCGTTAATGTGTTTTAGTGTGATCTCCCCAGGCCCAAATTTGGGTTATTGATACGAAGTGGTTGAGCACATCAATTAAAGGGATAGTTCGGAATTTTGGACATAATGTACCCATGATGTAGTTGATTGATGGAAACCATTTTCAGATAATTCCATGCTGTCTCTTCTTTTGGACATACACACGTTGCAAATGCTAGCACAACTCTAAGGTATCGAGTAGCATCCACTACCAAACGCACTTAAACACTCCACAGTGCACCCAAAGCAAATAAAATACGACGACAGTCTATTTGGGTTATTTTCAGTGATTATACCATCATTTTTCAAGTCAAACTAACGTTGAATCCTTTATTTTGTGCTCACCTAAATTCTCCGTGGAAGTACGGCGTTAGTTTAGTAAAAACAATTACAAAAACAATATTGTGTGTGTGAAAGAATCAGACTCGTAGTATTGTTAGCTAATGTTCAGGTAAGATGGTATTTCGGTGTGTATTTCAAGGTTGTTCAAATCATGCAAAAAAAAATCGGCACCACAAAGTTTTCACCGATTTCCAGTGGAAGATCAACAAAGAAAACAGCTGTGGCTTCTTGCTGCTTGCATGGATGTCACCAATTGAGACTAAAAAAGTCAAGTGTGTAGTGACCATTTCACGGAGGATGACTGTGAAAATCAAAAAACGACGGTCGGGACACCCTCTACCGAAGGAGACTGCTGTGCCATCACCTGTTTTTCTTCATGCACCGAAAACAACTGACGAGCAGGTAACTAATAAATGATTGCATGCGTGATCTATTCAATTTAGCTAGCTAGTTGCCACAATTGGGAAGTCATGGAAGTGGTCAAACTTTTCCTGTAAATTGGTAGCCAGTGTGCTTGCTTGTATATGCTGTGTTATTCTGTAGCATCTTTGTGTTTAGCTGACTCGTCTACCAAATATGTAACTTTATGGCAAAACGGATTGTGTCGGCAACTGTGGAGTACAGCAGGTAGCCTACAGGCAGACACCCTGGCTAATCTACAGCTAGCTCCGCTGCCGTACTTCCACTGAGAATTTAGGGGAGCACAAAGTAAAGGATTCAACGATAGTTTTGACTTAAAAAATGATGGTATAATCACTGAAAATAACCCCAATAGACTGTCGTCGTATTTTATTTGCTTTGGGGTGCACTGTGGAGTGTTTGAAGTGCGTTTGGTAGTGGATGCTACTCGATACCTTAGAGTTGCGCTAGCATTAGCAATGTGTGTATGTCCAAAAGAAGGGGTAGCATGGAATTATCTGAAAATGGTTTCCATCAATCAACTACATCATGGGTAAGTCGTAATTGAGACTTTATGTCCAAAATTCCGAACTATTTAAGTAATTTTTAGGTTTTTAAAATATAATCTGAAGACAACTAAACATTTATTTAATTTTGACATTGTAGAGGGTTACTCGTATAGGAGTAGAGTAAAATCCTATTTATGTTTAATTTGAAATAATGGAGGGTGGAAACTTTCGGAAGGCCCTGTAGATTTGGGACACGCCAACACTGTTCCGCACATTACTGAATACTGAACAGGTAGAACAGCCATTGTGATAATGTGCATGGTGGGCAGTGTAGTTCTTATTGTGATAATGTGCATGGTGGGCAGTGTAGTTCTTGTGATAATGTGCATGGTGGGCAGTGTAGTTCTTATTGTGATAATGTGCATGGTGGGCAGTGTAGTTCTTATTGTGATAATGTACATGGTGGGCAGTGTAGTTCTTATTGTGATAATGTGCATGATGGGCAGTGTAGTTCTTGTGATAATGTGCATGATGGGCAGTGTAGTTCTTATTGTGATAATGTACATGGTGGGGCAGTGTAGTTCTTATTGTGATAATGTGCATGGTGGGCAGTGTAGTTCTTATTGTGATAATGTGCATGGTGGGCAGTGTAGTTCTTATTTGGTGTTTCAGAATAGTGTGTGGATAGCAAACACAATTTCCCAGAATTTTTAAAGAAATTAAAAGCCATTGGAATAAAAACAATATTTTTGGCATCATTTACTCAAAAAGTGTAATTCTGAGGGTGTGAAAGCTGGATTTATTCTGCACACAAACACTCCTGTTTATTGCACTGGTATCATCCTCATGCTGTGGAGATGGCAGCTATTGTGACGCATGCTGGCTGTGTGTGTGTGTGTGTGTGTGTTACCTCCTGAGTGATGAAGAACAAACTCGAAAGCCCCCCCCACACACACCACCTGCTGCCATGGTGATTGGAGGGGGGGGGGGGGGGGGGGGGGCTTACATTACAGCCATCGATATAGAGACTAGATTAAAAAATACAGATCACCCTTTAACAATAAATAACACCATCTGCACCCTTCACAGGTCTGTGACACCAGGCACAGCTTTCTGACCACGAAGGAAGGAGGGGAGAGCGGCCAATCCAATACTCCAGGGGAGAGGGGCCAATCCAATACTCCCTGTGCCTCAAACATGGATAATGTGGGATTCTTATTTCCCACTGCCTGCCGAAACAGGAACATTAGAAATAACACAAATGGAGGATGATCATGCTCAGCATAATGGCACACTGAATCAGCAGATACAAGCAGCACAATGGCACACTGAATCAGCAGATACAAACAGCACAATGGCACACTGAATCAGCAGATACAAGCAGCACAATGGCACACTGAATCAGCAGATACAAACAGCACAATGGCACACTGAATCAGCAGATACAAACAGCACAATGGCACACTGAATCAGCAGATACACACAGCACAATGGCACACTGAATCAGCAGATACACAGCACAATGGCACACTGAATCAGCAGATACAAGCAGCACAATGGCACACTGAATCAGCAGATACAAACAGCACAATGGCACACTGAATCAGCAGATACACAGCACAATGGCACACTGAATCAGCAGATACACACAGCACAATGGCACACTGAATCAGCAGATACAAACAGCACAATGGCACACTGAATCAGCAGATACAAACAGCACAATGGCACACTGAATCAGCAGATACAAACAGCACAATGGCACACTGAATCAGCAGATACAAACAGCACAATGGCACACTGAAATGCCCTCCCTCCCCAAACACACACTCTCACGTACACACGCACTCACACTCTCTCACACACGCGCACACACTCTCACACACTCACACACATGCATACTCTCACACACATGCACACACTCACACATGCACACACTCTCTCACACACATGCACACACTCACACACACGCATACACACTCGCACACACACACACACACACTCTCACACAGAAAGGTTTTACGCTGGTTTTGGTGGTTCTGCTGGTTCTGGTGGTTCCGCTGGTTTTGTTGGTTCTGGTGGTTCCGCTGGTTTTGTTGGTTCCGCTGGTTTTGTTGGTTCCGCTGGTTTTGTTGGTTCTGGTGGTTCCGCTGGTTTTGTTGGTTCCGCTGTTGGTTCCACTGGTTTGTAGCCGCTATACCCAGAACTCCCAGTAACAGCACAGAATGGTTTGGAAAGTGTCCTGATGCAAACCATGATGTGCTGCTAGGGGGCGCTCTGGAGCCAGTAGTGTGCTGCTAGGGGGCGCTCTGGAGCCAGTAGTGTGCTGCTAGGGGGCACTCTGGAGCCAGTACTGTGCTGCTAGGGGGCGCTCTGGAGCCAGTAGTGTGCTGCTAGGGGGCGCTCTGGAGCCAGTAGTGTGCTGCTAGGGGGCGCTCTGGAGCCAGTAGTGTGCTGCTAGGGGGCACTCTGGAGCCAGTACTGTGCTGCTAGGGGGCACTCTGGAGCCAGTAGTGTGCTGCTAGGGGGCACTCTGGAGCCAGTATGCTAGGGGGCGCTCTGGAGCCAGTAGTGTGCTGCTAGGGGGCGCTCTGGAGCCAGTAGTGTGCTGCTAGGGGGCGCTCTGGAGCCAGTAGTGTGCTGCTAGGGGGCCCTCTGGAGCCAGTAGTGTGCTGCTAGGGGGGCGCTCTGGAGCCAGTAGTGTGCTGCTAGGGGGCACTCTGGAGCCAGTAGTGTGCTGCTAGGGGGCGCTCTGGAGCCAGTAGTGTGCTGCTAGGGGGCGCTCTGGAGCCAGTAGTGTGCTGCTAGGGGGCACTCTGGAGCCAGTAGTGTGCTGCTAGGGGGCGCTCTGGAGCCAGTAGTGTGCTGCTAGGGGGCGCTCTGGAGCCAGTAGTGTGCTGCTAGGGGTCACTCTGGAGCCAGTAGTGTGCTGCTAGGGGGCGCTCTGGAGCCAGTAGTGTGCTGCTAGGGGGGCGCTCTGGAGCCAGTAGTGTGCTGCTAGGGGGCGCTCTGGAGCCAGTAGTGTGCTGCTAGGGGGCGCTCTGGAGCCAGTAGTGTGCTGCTAGGGGGCGCTCTGGAGCCAGTAGTGTGCTGCTAGGGGGCGCTCTGGAGCCAGTAGTGTGCTGCTAGGGGTCACTCTGGAGCCAGTAGTGTGCTGCTAGGGGGCGCTCTGGAGCCAGTAGTTTGCTGCTAGGGGGCGCTCTGGAGCCAGTAGTGTGCTGCTAGGGGGCGCTCTGGAGCCAGTAGTGTGCTGCTAGGGGGCGCTCTGGAGCCAGTAGTGTGCTGCTAGGGGGCACTCTGGAGCCAGTAGTGTGCTGCTAGGGGGCGCTCTGGAGCCAGTAGTGTGCTGCTAGGGGGCGCTCTGGAGCCAGTAGTGTGCTGCTAGGGGGCACTCTGGAGCCAGTAGTGTGCTGCTAGGGGGCGCTCTGGAGCCAGTAGTGTGCTGCTAGGGGGCGCTCTGGAGCCAGTAGTGTGCTGCTAGGGGGGCGCTCTGGAGCCAGTAGTGTGCTGCTAGGGGGCGCTCTGGAGCCAGTAGTGTGCTGCTAGGGGGGCGCTCTGGAGCCAGTAGTGTGCTGCTAGGGGGGCACTCTGGAGCCAGTAGTGTGCTGCTAGGGGGCGCTCTGGAGCCAGTAGTGTGCTGCTAGGGGGCGCTCTGGAGCCAGTAGTGTGCTGCTAGGGGGCGCTCTGGAGCCAGTAGTGTGCTGCTAGGGGGCGCTCTGGAGCCAGTAGTGTGCTGCTAGGGGGGCGCTCTGGAGCCAGTAGTGTGCTGCTAGGGGGGCGCTCTGGAGCCAGTAGTGTGCTGCTAGGGGGCACTCTGGAGCCAGTACTGTGCTGCTAGGGGGCGCTCTGGAGCCAGTAGTGTGCTGCTAGGGGGCGCTCTGGAGCCAGTAGTGTGCTGCTAGGGGGGCGCTCTGGAGCCAGTAGTGTGCTGCTAGGGGGCACTCTGGAGCCAGTACTGTGCTGCTAGGGGGCGCTCTGGAGCCAGTGAGTTGAGGGTGGAGAAGCCAAACTAAGCCCAGATGAGTGACTAGGAAGACCTAGTGAGGTTCGAGATCATAAAATCCCTTGGCCTTGCCCGCAGAGAAAGAGACACACCCCCCACCCCACTGCTTCCACAGACCTTGTTGTGAACGTGCAAGTCTTCTAGATATAACTTCAGGATTACCGACTGGTATAGCTAACGTTACAGTAAAAAAAAGTATTCTAAAAGTCCAGGTAAAAACAACGGAATCTTTTCTGTTGTTGCATAACACTGAGTTCCTGTAGCGTTAGTCTGAACCAGGCATTATCTGGCTACAGCTGGTATGCATGGTAACTTATAGCCGAGTAGCTTGTTCTAGCAAATGCGATCTATACGACATATAACGTTAGCAAACATTTCCTTCTTCCAAGAACTAGCCGCCGAATAAAGTAACGTTATCAATAATAGCAACCTAGCTACTATCCATTATAGGTAATTACAGTTGACTAGCAAGCAGAAAGTCTAGGTAAATTTGTGTTGGAAACTTTTGACCTACCTGTCCAGTAGAATATGGGAGCTCCACGTCTGTCTTTAAACCAATTAGCTCCCAAACATCTCGCCACCTTCTAAAATGAGCACCTATGTTTCCTCCAGTTTTTCAAGCGAGCTTTATCCAATTACCTTTTCTTATAGCGCCAGCGTAACGGATCACTGTGAAATTTCTAGTTGGTGATTGTGGTGAACTAGCAACGTCAATCTCACTGTTGATTGGTTCACGGTGTGAACCGACCTCTCTCTTCGATTGCTTCTATGATTTATGGTCATTACATTACAGGTATTTAATGTATAAAATAAGCCACTTTGTTTTTAAAACAAAATTCGGGCCGAATCGCTGGTTTTTAGAATGCAGAATTTGAGTGTATAAACACAGTGTTGGTGCTGGATTTCTCTCAGAACAGTTCTTTCTATGATTGCTACCAACTAAGCATGACCGTTCCCTGATATTTTTCTATGCGTACTCCAGCTTTAATTATATAATCCAGTGAACAATTTATCACCAGCACACAGGTAATTTAATTACTGTTAAACCCCTTAGAAATATTTAATGAAATTTCATTAAACAATAAACTACGTCTCCTCGATTGTCCACGCATTACTGCACGACTCCACCCCACATGCTTGGGACCAATCATGGCTCTGCGTTTTTCTCCACGGCCAATAGCTAGCTTTTTATACGATTACGATTTTATCGTATATATTGCAGTTTGATAAATCCTAAGAGACAGTTAATTTCCAGTAACCAACCAGCTTTAGAGCTTTAGATTGTTTCAGTAACCAACCAGCTTTAGATTGTTTCTAATTAAATAAACAATGAATTTATTGGCAGCTTGTAGACAGCTAAATATATCAGCATCCATGATGTAATTATAGACAGGAACCACTAGGGTTACACCCAAAATGTCATTCCCATAGAGCAGTGGGGTTGCTGTAATGCTGTTAGCTTGTAGCATTACAGTAAATGAGCTTTCAGACCCACCTTTAAAGGACTCAACCCCAGCATGAACCAGTTGCCACTGGGCTCACTGCAAGGACTGTGGGATTATGGGTAATTGCTGTTACTCCACTTTGGCCCCAGACTCCCACAGAGTGCATCTGCTTGAGATGTTAACATTAGATAATACCATATTAGACAATACTATATAAATAAAGATATTATTATTATTACACAGATATAATTTTTTACAAATATGTAAGGCTGGATTTACTCAGTAATAATTTAATTACAACAAAGAGCAATGGCCCTGGACTCAATGACAACATCTGAATTGTAATATATGCAGTTTTTATTTCATTTACATTTTTTAAATTATTCAGGTTTATTATGAATTTTAATAAAATTATAATTTATGGTCCTCTAAAAACAGTGAGGAGAAAATAAATAAATAAAAACAAGGAATTTGTGACCATTAATAGAAAGTTAAACTGTAACTGAGTTAAATGGGCCTTCAGATGTTCATTAATTACAGTGTAATGTGTTAGGGTTAGCTGCACACAGGAGCCATACGTATGTTCTCTCACTTCCTGTTTAAATTCCTCATTAAATTTCTATAGATTTTAAATTTATCTGTAAAAGTTAAAAAAAACAAAACAAGAAAAAACATTTATTTCAAAGTAATTTTGAAATAAAACCCCCACAAAATTTTAGCACAAAATGGCAAATATGACACAAGATGGAAGATGGAATATGACACAAGATGTTTGTTGTTACAAAACGACAAACACACTCTCACACAGGCACAGACACACACACGCACACACACAGTTTTTAAACTCCACAAAAACACGAATGTTGCCACTGAAGAGGGGTCAACAATGAGTGATGAAAATGAACTGGAAAATGAATGTAATTAACGAGGCAGTCGTAATAATGCACATCACTTACTGGGGTTTTTCCCACTTTGAATTGCTGTTTAAAAATAGTTTTCTAAATCACACCACACCCAAAGTCTCACAGTGAGAAGTAAGTCATGCTTCTAAAAAAATAGTGACAGACAAACGCATGGAAAATGCAGTGTAGAAATGCTAACATGGGAATATATTATGTACTTTTACTTTACAATGCTGAATATATTTGTGTATTCACATTTCATAGTTTTACTGAACAGTAAAGCCATGGACACAATACTAAGAGAAAAATCAACGTAGCAATTAGGAACACATTACATTATCAGCAAGCAGGGAGACCATTATTAATCATAACCAAACTGTGATATGATCTGTGATACAATATGACCTGTGGGTCACAACCAAATATGTCAATGACCAAGGGAACACACACACACACACACACACACACACACACAGCATTGAGTGTGTGTGTGTGTGTGTGTGTGTGTGCGCGCACACTTCCAATGATCAACACAACAGAGAGAGCAAGAGTGAGAGAGAGACATAGAAAGAGAAACAAAGGGAGAGAGTGAGTGAAAGAGACGTAGAGAAAGAAAGAGAGAGGGAAGCAGATGAAAGGCAGGCGTTGCCGTTGAAGGCTGTTAAACTTCTCAAGTTTAAAAAAAGAGAGGGAAGAGTGTGAAGAGTGTGAAGAGAGAGAGGGAAGAGTGTGAAGAGAGAGAGAGAGAGAGGGAAGAGTGTGAAGTGAGAGAGAGAGAGAGAGGGAAGAGTGTGAAGTGAGAGAGAGAGAGGGAAGAGTGTGAAGAGAGAGAGAGAGAGAGAGAGGGAAGAGTGTGAAGTGAGAGAGAGAGAGAGAGAGAGAGGGAAGAGTGTGAAGAGAGAGAGAGGGAAGAGTGTGAAGAGAGAGAGAGCTAAAAGAGAGGGAAGAGTGTGAAGAGAGAGAGAGAGAGAGAGAGGGAAGAGTGTGAAGAGAGAGAGAGAGAGAGCTAAAAGAGAGGGAAGAGTGTGAAGAGAGAGAGAGAGAGAGGGAAGAGTGTGAAGAGAGAGAGAGAGAGAGGGAAGAGTGTGAAGAGAGAGAGAGAGAGAGCTAAAAGAGATGTAAGAGAGGGAAGAGTGTGAAGAGAGAGAGAGAGAGAGAGAGAGAGAGAGAGAGAGAGAGAGAGCTATACTCACCTCCTGTCCTGGAACGGGAAACAGCAGGGCGGAGAGACGGATGACTCAGGAACGAAGCTAACGACCTAAACGCCAAATCAGCGCCGTCCAAACGCTCACCAAACTTAACCCATCCTGGGATTCTCATTTAAAAAGCAGGCCCTTATTTTGGTCAACTTTTCTCTTTATCTGCAACGACTACCGGACTGCGCAGCAAGCCGCCCTCAATACAACTGCGCCATCAAGAACAAACACTCGCACAAAACAAGCCCTAAAATCATTTTCATTCATAAACGGCACGTCACATAGTTGCTAAAACCAATCTTTATAACGTACATTCATACTCTATGGGCAATTAGACAACACAAAGCCCCTGAACACGCCTGAATTTCCCCTTACAGACCAGAAACATACGTGTAAACAGACCAGGAACACGCATGTAAACACGCTAATACTAATAAGAGCAATGGTAAGATGAAAACTCAGCAAACAGGGAATATAACACAATATAATGCTCAGACATTCAACACTACCCATCTCTCTCCCTTGCCATAAAAAGGGGGAAATGAACCCCAAAATGAGTAGTTAAACTGTGCTGCCCCTCTGGCCCCCGCGCTGCTCCTGGACCCAGGTTCCTGGCGGTCAGAAAGCTCTGCTCTGTCGAATGCACTGGCGCAGCCGGAGGAGATCGACAGACATAGAGGTCTCCGCTCAGCCCTTTTTTCCAAGACTCCACTTTCTACACTCCAAATAAACCTTTTGTGGGAGCTGGAAAAATCTGGAAAAAAATGTGGGGGTGCCCCCGGCGGAGCTTTAGAGGGGTGTGAAGTTTGGGGGTGTGTCGCTGCTACCGCGCAGGAGGAAAAAATTATTTTGTGGCGGAGTTCACCGTGTGGGTTGCTACCGCGTCCCTCCTGAAAACATGCCAAGCCATTCACACAGGCTAACGTCCGACAGAGAGAGAGAGGGGAGGGTGTGTGTGTGTTTGTTTGTGCGAGTGAGCGTTTGTGTGTGTGTGTGTGTGTTTGTTTGTACGTGTGTGTTACTGAGTGTGTGTGTTTGTACGTGTGTGTATTTGTGTGTTTACCTGAATATTACTATGTTCATGTGTAAGGTTCTCACTACACAGTACACACACACACACACTCACTCACACAAACACTCACACACTCACTCACTCACACAACACACACACACTCACTCACACAACACACACTCACTCACACGCACACTCACTCACACATACATAACACACTCACTCACTCACACAACACACACACACACACAGACATAAATAACACACTCACTCACTCACACAACACACACACACCCCACACATAAATAACACACTCACTCACTCACACGCACACACACACACATAAATAACACACTCACTCACTCACTCACTCACTCACAGAAGAATATCCATGAACAACAAACAGGGAGGATTGAAGTTTTTCAGCTTATCTTGGCTTCAGTTGCATTTAAGGTGAGAGAGAGAGTGAGGGAGTGAGAGAGAGAGAACACGAGTGGTTGTGTGTTTTTAACCCTTTGTCTAAGGGTGTGCTCTAAATCGGGCTCTGCCATCTCTGTCCCTGTCGCTCTGTGGCGCAGTCACAAACTGTGGAAAATCTCAATCTGGTTCTACAG
Organism: Synaphobranchus kaupii; assembly: GCA_029718625.1. Taxonomy (NCBI): domain Eukaryota; kingdom Metazoa; phylum Chordata; class Actinopteri; order Anguilliformes; family Synaphobranchidae; genus Synaphobranchus; species Synaphobranchus kaupii. Next base: position 8,443,257 of record CM056389.1, read on the forward strand.
ATAGCTTTACTCAAGAGGGCCGGAATGATTCACACACACACACGCACGCATGCACACACACACAAGTACACACTTATAACAATAAGCCGTTATTGTTTTATTTACTGATCCTTGACTTTCAGAAAGCTGTGTGTGTGTGTGTTTGAGTGTGTGAGTGTGTGTCATGATAAATTAAATAAGAAAATAAAAATCCACTCAGTTTTTAGACGTCGCAGAAGTAAGATGTGTGATCTCTTTTCCTACGTGGTTGTTAACGCACGTTATTTTAATTGGCCGCAGAGACTACAGTTAAAAACCACAGAACAATTTAAGATAAAAACACCCTTCAGCTTCTGGCCAAGCAGCAAAGAACAAACAAACATGTTTGTTACACACACACACACACACACTCACATAAAAACACAAACACACATATTAAACACATATACATACACACAAATTAAACACATATACACACACATAAATAAATGCACAAACAAATACAGACGCACATAAACGTGAAAATACAAACACATTCGCACATAAACATACACATATACACACATTCACATAAAAACACAAATACACAAGCACAAATAAATATATACAAACAAATACACACAAACACATAAAAATACAAACACACACATTATAAAACAGGCACACATACATTGGTCGATGGGCTCTTTTCCAAACTTGATAAACAATCCAGTGTAGATATCATAGGCTGGATGTGATGGTTTCCCCAATATTCTTCTCGTAAGCACAGAGCTTAAAACTGACCTTTCCAAAAAAGTCATGACCAGACAGCGAGTAGGATCTGCACTGGCATCATAAGAACATTCATATTCATAGAGTCATAATTAGTTGACATTATTTTTCTCCAAGCTGAAGAGGGGTCTGGAACCCACAACCCTCTGGCCAATCGTCACAAGCACTACCACTAATCTGCACTTCGAGTGCAATGTATTAAACTATTTCAAGTAGGCCTACTTTGTTACAGAAATTAATAGTAAATCCTAACAATACAGTCAATTCAAGAATTTACTGAAATATTTTCTTAGGTTTTCCCTGCTATGTGCTTTTAATCATTTTCAATTCCCATAGATACTCTGAAAAGGTCATTTTTAATTGCAGGGGTTTGACGAGCTGTGTGAGTGAAATGCTGTCGGTACACGGACAAGGGTCGACAATTCTCTTATGCGGCACTCAGTTTTATTGTATCGTAATTCAGCGGGTCCTTTATTTATAGCCTACGCGTAAAAATATAAAAAATATCATCTACAATGTTAAAATATTAGCCTATACTGTTAATCTCCAGACGCACACAAAATGAGCCGCAAAATGAGCCGTGACGAAGAAAAATCAAAGGTGAAAAAATATTACTATAATCTAATCTAATAATATTAGTATAAATATTATAATCCCGTATTATTTCTTTACATAGTAATAATAATAATAAACCCCTGCACTTAAAAATGACCTTTTCAGAGTATCTGGAGTGAGTGCATAGCCGGGTGGCTGTAGCTGCAGTCAGTAGTGAGAGCATAACCGGGTGGCTGTAACTGCAGAGTATCTGGATTTAAAATGATTAATAATAAATTCGCTTGTATTTAAATAAAGAGAACTAGCAGCGATCATCAAACGAATAACTCACCAAATCATGTTATGAAAAACAAAAACAATATCGAGGGAACTATCAGCATCATTACCATTGCAGTCTGTTTGAATGACCTTGGCTGCGACATATTAATTAACAAATCATTGGCACTTTGCGGAATTTAACTTTAGGCCAAAACTAAAATAATCCAAATGTTTAGATAAATATGTACACTATTATCCGGTGAAATAGCCTATGTTGTTATTTTAATGTAGAATAAAAGTCGAAAACGTCTCTGTACGTCTAAAATCACAAACACTTAGGCTATATAGAATATAATATATAGCCTAATGTTAGGACTCCTGCGGCTAATCCAATATACAGACAAAATTTGCAGAAGTAGGCTATAATATATTTTTTAAACGAGCCCTGTCTTTACATCCGGTTATGATGTAGCTACTAGAAAATGACATATATCCTATATAATCTAACAATATATATCCAATATAATCTAACAATATAATATCCAATATAATCTAACAATATAATATCCAATATAATCTAACAATATATCCAATATAATCTAACAATATAATATAGCACATAATTACTGACTGTGGGGTATAACTAGGTCATAACTAGGTCAAAAACAGCAAGCAATCAGTAATGATTGATTTTTAATACTGTAATTTCATTATTAAAAAATACATTAAAAATAATTTTCATGGCCAAAAGATTATACCGAATAGCCTACTGGAATTATTTCGATAAAAGGCATAATTCTTATTTATTAGCCTACTGCATGGAAATCATCCTTCTTTGGCCTTAGGTAGCCTATAATTTTAATTTTAATTTTATTGTATTGAATCAATGGGAGCAGTTAAGGTCTAAGCAGGCTAAGGTCTTGAATGTGAAATGTTACGTGAGACTGATCAATGTGAGATCAAGCTAACGTATACATTTCTCTTCTGTTTGTATTGGGTCAGCTTAATATTCAAAATAATGTAGCCTAGTGATTTTTTTTGGTAGCCATGAGTAAAATTAAAATGTGTGCTAGCTGCGGATTTGTGAACTCTTGCATTTGGAAGGTGAACCTTTTCAACGTGAACACTATTTAATTTTACAAGCTAGTAAAGAATGGCTGCCTATGTACAGTATATGCTGTGGTATTTTATTGTGGGAAAGCACCTTGAAAGCCGCGCGGCTTATACTGACTGGGCACCGCACCCGGTTACTCAGCTGAGTAACGTTTCCACTGTTTCTTCTGTGCTTTCCCTCGCAGAAAGGGACGTGTGGCGTCTGTGCTTTCCCTCGCAGAAAGGGACGTGTGGCTTGCTTTGTGGGGTACAAACTAAACGCTTGCGTCTACGGGCGCAAGGGGAAATTAGCAAGAGACTGACAGTTAATTTATCCTGTCCGTTTGAATTTGATTAAACTTTGCACGCAAGTAAATATTAAAATATATATATATATTCACCCTTTCAAAATATAATTTCTGAAAATACATTTCTGTATAACTTATTTTTCTGGCCAGCTTGCTTTTTTACGCGCAGATCTCGGCTTCAGAGGCAAATCTACGTGTCGGTTAAAAGGTATTTATTTCTAAGTAGCCTAGTGGCAATAGGGGAGGGGTAGCTCCTTCGTTTTGAAAGGGTGCAGAGCAGGTTTGGGGAGGGGGTTGGTGGTGATAAGTGTGACATATTGCCTATAGCTAACTTACACAAACTGCCTGCTTGCAGTTCAGTGGCACTTCGACTAACCTCAGCTAGACATCCCATTCAAACACAAATTACTAGTGTAACAAATTTCCAATGCACTGTCGACATTCAAGTGGCTATGCATTTAAATAGTTTCCAAATTAAATTATATACTGGTTCAAACGTTAGGTTTCAGCATTTTATATGAAAAGTAAAATGTCTTACCTTTTTTAAAAGAAAAATCAGTCTCCAACTTACATAAAAAAATCTACATTAAATTGTTAAAATGGATGATTAAGTTTCTCGTCAGTAATTCAGCAAAACAGGGAAATATATATAAATATTACGTAGGGCTATCCAATGCAATCACTCCGGGAAAAGCGACTGTTTGAAAATGGCGCCAACGGCTACTAGCTCCCCACTACACTTGTGACACGGTAGGCTAGCCTACTTCAGTGGGGAAAAAAAAAATAAAAAAATGTAACTGATGTAATTACATTTTTCAACAATCGCATCGTGTGTATATTCACATGGCACAACAAGACATGTAATTTTTACGTCCACAGGTCAACTGGATTAATTTTAAATAATTGTTTTGTTTGAATTTTTATGAATAACCGTTTGTGCCCCGCCGCAATGCACGACGGGACTGTGTTCGTCTTGAATTTCTGTGCGGAAATGCACCGTTGGAACAATGTCTGCGCCTACTGGTGCAGGGAGAATGATGCACAATATGTACAGATTTGAAAAGAAACTGTATGATCAGTTTTTACGCTCATATTAAAACAGAAATTACGTGCTTATTCATGTCACGTATCTCAGCATTACAACGAAACAACCCGTTTTGTTTTCGGAATGATGGACATTTCTGCACAAAACGCTTTTATTATTGTACTTTACTAGATTCTTAAAACAAGTAGCCTAACTCATGCATGTATACAGCTGTTTTGAAAAAACGGTTTTATACACAAACACACACACAAACTTCAGCCTTCAGCGAGCTTCCTGTGGAATATAATGATTTTATTGTCATGGTACATTGTATATTTAAAAGGTGTACATCATATTTCCGCTAGAACATGAGACACAGTTTGCATATATTGTACAAGCATGAAATACTCAAGCGGAATATATATATATATATATATACCCCCCCCCCCCCTTTATTTTACAGGTCCATAAAAAATACTTCTTTATCATTTTTATAATATAATTGTTTCTGAGTCTATTTACAATATTGAAATGCTTAGCTAGAGCCACTTAAGATTCAGTATTAATGTGCTTTTGATCCCTTTCCCACATTATCAGAATATAATTCATTTCAGGACCCCAAAATAATATAATAAAAAAAATATCAATAATTCAGGACCCCAAAGCGGTAAGTGATCAGGGTCATTATCGTCGACATCCACAGGATTCCTCATTAATGAAAAACATCTCAATATGATTGTCAAAAAAAAAAAACTGAAAGAAAAAATTTGGGATTGTGTAGTCAGCATCAAACGAGTAACTGCTCTACCTGGTGTGGGAGTCAAGTCAACAAGGTTAAATAAACCACCATATTCTCCCTGCCAGAGATAAAAAGAGTTGTGTGTGTGTGTGTGTGTTAGGAGAGTACGACCTCAGGAAACCAAAAAATGGTGGAGTTACCATATGCTAGTCACTCACTAATCTAAGCTAATCATTCTGGATTTACTGTGGAGAGCAAAAGCTTTTAATTGGTTAAAAATAAATTCAGTCATTTAGCTCCAGTCATTGTGAGGCTGAGGAAAGCTCACTCCTCCACTCCCGCTGTACGTGTATTAGGCCCTTACGGCACAGTCTGTATAATCACTCTTATAACACAGTCTTCAGGCAGTCTCTCTGCATAATCACTCTTATAACACAGAGAATGAATCAGTGAGCACACAATAAACCGGGCAGTTATTCTCCACTGAGAGTGAACGGCATGTGACAGCTCTCAACATCAACCTTCATCTCCATGATATGAAAAAAGAAGCAAAGTCCAAAAAAAGTTGTAGAAAGATTTGCATTTACACTAATATACAAATATTTATACTAATATATTTATATTTACAGAATTCCTGATTTAGCACATTTTGAAATGAACTAAATCTTCGACAATGAAAGAAAAAAAAGTCCTTTAAAAGCTGTCAATTGTTTTAAAGGATGTGTGAAAAGGTTATACATTATTATCTATGTATTTGTATGACAAGGTTACACTCTTACATGATATAAAAATTTAAGTACCCAGCAATAATCCCGAGGTCACTCAGAATTGTCTGAAAGAGTGCCACATATTTACATACTGTACATGTACAGACAACATTCCCGTCTGTCTTATCCAACACCCTTTCACCTGTTCTGTTACTACCTCATTGTTAATTAAGTTAATTAATGTTAAGAGTTTGGCGGTAAGATTTAAAACAAAGGCTACTCTGCAAACATCAGTCTACAAAATCTCCTTCGACCACATTCATCCATTTACTGACCTCTCTCAATCACACTCTCCCTTTCACATTCACCCTTTCATCTTACATCACTCATTCACACTCAGCCTTTCATCTTACATCAGTCATTCACCCTTTCATCTTACATCACTCATTCACACTCACCCTTTCATCTTACATAACTCATTCACACTCACCCTTTCATCTTACATCACTCATTCACTCACCCTTTCATCTTACATCACTCATTCACACTCACCCTTTCATCTTACATCACTCATTCACATTCACCCTTTCATCTTACATCACTCATTCACACTCACCCTTTCATCTTACATCACTCATTCACATTCACCCTTTCATCTTACATCACTCATTCACTCACCCTTTCATCTTACATCACTCATTCACATTCACCCTTTCATCTTACATCACTCATTCATACTCACCCTTTCATCTTACATCACTCATTCACATTCACCCTTTCATCTTACATCACTCATTCACACTCACCCTTTCATCTTACATCACTCATTCACACTCACCCTTTCATCTTACATCACTCATTCACACTCACCCTTTCATCTTACATCACTCATTCACATTCACCCTTTCATCTTACATCACTCATTCACACTCACCCTTTCATCTTACATCACTCATTCACATTAACCCTTTCATCTTACATCACTCATTCACCCTTTCATCTTACATAACTCATTCACATTAACCCTTTCATCTTACATCACTCATTCACCCTTTCATCTTACATAACTCATTCACACTCACCCTTTCATCTTACATAACTCATTCACATTCACCCTTTCATCTTACATCACTCATTCACACTCACCCTTTCATCTTACATCACTCATTCACTCACCCTTTCATCTTACATCACTCATTCACACTCACCCTTTCATCTTACATAACTCATTCACCCTTTCATCTTACATAACTCATTCACACTCACCCTTTCATCTTACATAACTCATTCACACTCACCCTTTCATCTTACATCACTCATTCACACTCACATCACTCATTCACCCTTTCATCTTACATCACTCATTCACATTAACCCTTTCATCTTACATAACTCATTCACACTCACCTTTTCATCTTACATCACTCATTCACACTCACCCTTTCATCTTACATAACTCATTCACACTCACCCTTTCATCTTACATCACTCATTCACTCACCCTTTCATCTTACATAACTCATTCACACTCACCCTTTCATCTTACATCACTCATTCACATTAACCCTTTCATCTTACATCACTCATTCACATTCACCCTTTCATCTTACATAACTCATTCACACTCACCCTTTCATCTTACATCACTCATTCACTCACCCTTTCATCTTACATAACTCATTCACACTCACCCTTTCATCTTACATCACTCATTCACATTAACCCTTTCATCTTACATCATTGCCATTAGAGTTTTCCGGTGCTGAAACCCTTCAGAGCAGCCAGGAAGCTGTTAAAGTCGCGAGTCATGTGGCCAGGAACGCTCCAAGCGTTTACCTGTGTTCCCTGAAATGCTGCCGGCGTTGATTTGATGAGCTTGGGTCATCTCCTGCTCATTCAGGACCATATGTACAAAGTGTCTTAGATTAGGAGCACTGAACTGGAATCAGGTGTCTGCTGTCTATGATCTAACCTTTTCCATTATGAGCTAAAAGGGCAGACTGATCCTAGATCAGCCGTATTTAAAACGCACTTGACAGCTCTGCTGCTTTTCCTGACCTTGACGGCCTGACTGACTCTTCCCTCTCTCTCCCTCATTCAAAATATATCAATTCTATTTGGTTTTAAGTATATTAAAAAAAGAAAAGACATCAGAAATGAGAAGACAGCTTCTGCTCCTAGGATAATACTCTGCCTCTGTCTCTTCTGCTTCAACTCTCATTCTGATTGGCTAAGCTCTTCTCAATCCAGTTCTCTCTGATCGGTTGACCCCAACACTTTCCTGATTTGTTATTGGTTGAGCTTGTTAACCAGTAGGTCTGAGTTTCTGCTCAGGAAGAAAAGAACAGAAACAGAAGAGCCTCTGGTGAAAGCAGGCCTCTGATTGGCTGGAGCAGCTTCCTCTTGTGAAAGCAGGCCTCTGATTGGCTGGGACAGCTTCCTCTTGTGAAAGCAGACCTCTGATTAGCTGGGACAGTGTGTGGACATATCTGTACATGTGTTTTTGCCACCTTATCCTGTGCTGTGATTGGCTGGGTGGTGTGGAGTCAGAAGCTGGGGTGGTAGGACGTGAAGGATGGAGGGGGGGAGAGAGAGAGGGGGCTGTCCTGTGAAACTCCGCCCACTGGGGATCCGGCTGCCTGGGCAACACTACAAAGAGAGAGAGCCAATAAATATAACACTGAACCATAATCAGTACAGGTGGCAACTGACACAGCTCTAATCTACGTCAATCTACATCAAAATGAATGTGCATATTACATTCTGACATATTTAATATAACTGACATATTTAACCACTATATCACTGACTCATGGTACAAACCCCAATTCAAAAAAGTGGGGACCGTATATAAAATGCACATAAAAGCAGATAGCAGTGATTTGTAAATTGATTTGTAAATGTTTTACCTTTATCAACTTTATTGATTTTTGTAAATATACACTAATTCTAAATTTGATGCCTGCAACACATTCCAAAAAAGTTGGGACAGGGGCAAAAAAAAATAAAAACACCTGTATGGAACATTCCACAGGTGAAGAGTTGATGCTATGATGACTGGATATAAAAGGATATCAAAAGACTCTTGATATTTTATTTTCAGGTACTCTTAGAAGCGATACTATAACCTCTCTGCATTTGAATGGATCTCTATGGGTGGATAAATTGCTGTAAGTCATCAAGGCTCTGAGGTATCAAACAAGCCTTAAACCATCACTCTGCTGCCAGATATGCAGTAGATATGGATGGATCACTTGAAGGGTTGTTTCTCCTGACTTATTTTTCCATAGAGTTCGATAGGGAAATGAGTCAGGAGAAACAACCCTTAAAGTGATCCATCCATATCTACTGCACATCTGGCTAGTGATGTGTCGTTCAGGAACGATCCGATTCTTTTGAACGGCTCTTTGGTAGGAACGAAGGGAACCGAGTCTCGTAGGTATCTGAGCCGTTCTTTTTTGCCAAGTTTTCCCTAGAGTGTTTCCCATCAAAAATATTTCATAAAACACGACCATGTTTTTGGTATATTATATTTTATATTAGAGTACATTTCCATAGCCTATAAGATTTTAATCACGTTAACTGTTGCTGTTAAAAAATACAGAGCGAAGTTCACAAACTCCGTTGGTAGGTTTAAATACATTTCCCATGCACCCCTACTGGGGGATGACGTTGTCGAATGTGTTGTTTTGATACTTGTGTTGCTTTCAAAATAAAGGGAGAGTTTGCATTAGTTCTTCAACTCGCAAATTATTCGTCGTCTCTCTATCGCTCAACTTCCACAACCTTGCATAATATATCGACAGGAAGTCTTAAGTCTTGTAAAGTGAGTGGGAAAATATTATACATTAGGCTATATAGCCTATATTACATTTAATCAATTTCTAATCCATTTCTAATTATTATTATATTCTAATTTAAGTGCGTGTGTGTGGGGGCAGTAGAAAACCGTAATGAAGTGAACGTAAATATGAACAAAAAAAAAAGGATATGTAGGTAGAGTATCATATATGTTCATGTGTTATTTATGTCTTCTGCTAATGGGCAGATGTTTACAGTCCTCTGCCAGACATTTGGCGACTAGTATGTGCATTATTAGATTTAGTAGGCTAGTGTAATCCTGCCATTCGTAGTCGTAAAGTGCCCCCCTCTCACACATGCATGCATGCACACATACACGCAAAAAGAACGAAGAGCCGTTCTTTTGAATGGCTCTCGGAAACGAACGGAGCCATAAGATCCGGTTCCCTTAAAAGAGGCATAATTCCCATCACTACATCTGGCAGCAGAGTGATGGTTTAAGGCTTGTTTGATACGTCAGACCCTTGATGACTTAGAGCCATTTAGCCAACCATGTGTTCCATACTATTCCTGTGTAATTTACAGCTTTATACCATGGCTTGGATAAATACTCGATTCCGATTGACTGGAGGGTGGGCATTTAATTTGTGTAACCGCCCGGCTCTGAAGTAGCGCTGGCAACATTTTAATCACCGTTCTAAATTAATACGCCGTCTACGTTATCTGCTGCCAGCGCCATTAGAGTACTAGTCCACCCCCCTTCATCCCAAGGAAGAGAGAGAACTAAAAACCTTTGCCCACCCAACAACCCGGGAACGCATGTTTTCCATTTTCCATTTCAATGTCTTGTGATTTCCTTTTTGTTTTGTAAATTTTTCCTTTTTGTAGGTGATGTAACTTATTGTCGTGTTTTGAATGTTGCATGTTAATTTTAAAAATTAAAAAGGGAGGGGAAATTAACCCCCCCCCCGATAAAATATGTTTTAAAATTGTGAAATGAAATGATGATGATTATTATAACAAAACAAAATGTTTTTATTGTAAAATCAATTTAAAAACCAATAAAAAAAGACAATTTTTTTTAATGGTAACCATAGCAACACCAAGCCGGCAAATAACGCTAAATCGGCTGATTTTAAAAGTTTGTCTTCGCCAAATATCTTAGTTACAACAACTTTAATCTAGCAAAGCAGTTTTGTGGTTAGAGGTGAAGTATTTATTCAGTTTGGAAATATGAACGTAGCTAACATAGTCGGGCTTTGCCTAATGTAATGTAACGCTAACGTGAGCAACGCTGGTTGCGAGATCCAGCGTTGAAGTTACTTCACAAAGCACGTTAATCTGTGTATTAAAAAACATTTTATCAAGCGAAATGTCTTAGATATGACAAGTTACATCTAACAGTAACAAACTTTGTATCTATAGTAGGCTATTTTTTTCAGATGTTCCCATCTCATGAGGCAAATCTGAAATGCAATTTCCTTAGCATGGGCTGTTTAATAGGCTGCGTGACCAAAGCATTTTTAAAAAGCAAGACGGAGAGAGGGAGGTAAATTGAGTTGTGGTTTCATGCAATTTTCTTAAATAATCTAACTAATGACAAAAATAACCAAAATTGATGCTAATTTTATGGTATAAAGTTGAGAAGGAACTATTTATTTCCTTATAGAATCAATTGTTTTCAGAACTACCAACGAGAGGTTTTTGCATAACTACGGACAAAATAGAACTAGTAACGAGAAATAGAATTAGCAAAGAGATGTTTTCTGTTCAAATAGAACTATCAACGAGCAGTTTTGCATGACAACGGCAAACAAATGGCCAAAATGGCCTCGGAAGGATATTTCAATTTCAGCTGATTAAGTCGATAAAAATCAATAAATATAAATGTAACTATATATAATCATTGTTGGTAACAATGGTATAAGCGCAATAATGACCGAGGAGCCGGGCATTACACAGTTTAAATGCCCGACGCGGAGGGAAATTCCAATAAAGTTGATGAGGTAAAACATTAAATATCTTTTCTTTGTACTGTTTTAAATTAAATGTATGTAAAAGATAATTTACAAACCACTGCTTTCTTCTTTTACATGCATTTTACATACTGTCCCAACGTTTTTTGGAATTGGGGTTTGTAAATGGCTCCTCCAGTACTAGTGTTTGCATTTGTTTTTCCAAATCCCAAATCCCAGGAGATCTTCCTACCTGACTGTGTAACCTGTGATGTGAGGTGCATCCGTTACCCCAGCGACAAACAGTTTCTTTGGGGGTCCATCAGACTCAACTCCTCCTGTGGGGGGGGGTTACTGTTACTGGTGAGACTATGTTGTTTTGTTTCCTTATAAAAAATAATTTACATGCTGCTCTTACCTTTTCTTTTCAGTGGTGTTAGAGCGGGCCATCTCACAGCATCATTTAGCACCGCCCTGGTGGAGAGAACAGGAAATGCAATTATTACACTGCCAAGAGCACTGTATTTGTGGTAAGTACAAACAAAATGGCGGAACCACCTCACCAGGCTCCTAGTGGCACACAGCTATGGCCTTTATAACTGCATTTTTACACTATTTCCTCAGAGGTCAAATTAGTTTTTAAAAATTGTATATAAGAGACAAACATTTTCCATATCCTATTTCTAAAACAATGCCTACATAAGATGTATTGTACATGTGTGTTAACAAACTAGATGCCTGGTGAAAATATGCAGATATTACTAATCACTAGCGTGAGGGACAAAGTCACAAGTTCTGATTGGTCTTAATGACAGGTCTTTTTATTTGATTCTCAGCGATTGAAGGGTGAAATGTGGGTCTATGGGGGGTGGCATTTGGCCCCATGGGTCACGAGTGGAACCTACCCTCTGAATCTCCTTGTTGGACTTGGGGATGAGTTTGGTGTGACACCACTGTCAAGTGAATGTATCCCCTGGGAAAGAGATAACGAGGAAATGAGGCAGCAGGCTTTTCATTCTCCAGTTCACTGTCCCCAGACCACAGAGCCCTTATTACATCTAATATATACCATTCTCCAGTTCACTGGCCCCAGACCACAGAGCCCTTATTACATCTAATATATACCATTCTCCAGTTCACTGGCCCCAGACCACAGAGCCCTTATTACATCTAATATATACCATTCTCCAGTTCACTGGCCCCAGACCACAGAGCCCTTATTAAATCTAATATACACTTATACATACATATACACAAGCCTTATACCATCACTCTGCTGCCAGAAATACAGTAGATATGGATGGATAACTTGAAGGGTTTCTTCTCCTGACTTATTTTTCCATAGAAAATTTGTCAGGAGAAACAACCCTTAAAGTGATCCATCCATATCTACTGCAAATCTGGCAGCAGAGTGATGGTTTGAGGCTCGTTTGATACCTCAGACCCTTGCTGACTCACAGCCATTTTACCAACCATGTATTCCATACTGTACCAGACATCAGGAAGTCATGGCATGCAAAGGATATGTGACCAAATATTAAAAATGATTACTTTATTCTATATATAAATGCAGGGGTGCCAATAATTGTGGCACACGTGGTTTTGTTAAAAATAATTTTGTCTTGATGGGATTATTTTTTTTCTCAGAATAAATTTACTTCAATTAAAGGTTGGATTTTTCTCATTTTTTCAGTGTGAGATTAAGTTAATTAACCAAACGGTGAATCTTTTATAACCCTTTTTACTCATCTTTACCAGGGGTGCCAATAATAATGGAGGGCACTGTACATGCTAATGTATGTACTAATATACATGCTAAATGTATGTACTAATATACATGCTAAATGTATGTACTAATATACATGCTAAATGTATGTACTAATATCCATGCTAAATGTAGGCACTCACCAGGGAGGCGGGGTCATGCCAGTGACTGACAGGAGGAGGAGGAGCTGGAGGTGAAGCACTGTGAGGGGGAGAGAAAGTCTGTAACAGCAACTACTGCTCAACAAGTGATTAACAGCCAGCCCAGTCTGGAGTGAGTGCATAGCCGGGTGGCTGTAGCTGCAGTCAGTAGTGAGAGCATAGCCGGGTGGCTGTAGCTGCAGTCAGTAGTGAGAGCATAGCCGGGTGGCTGTAGCTGCAGTCAGTAGTGAGTGCATAGCCGGGTGGCTGTAGCTGCAGTCAGTAGTGAGAGCATAGCCGGGTGGCTGTAGCTGCAGTCAGTAGTGAGTGCATAGCCGGGTGGCTGTAGCTGGTCAGTAGTGAGAGCATAGCGGGGTGGCTGTAGCTGCAGTCAGTAGTGAGTGCATAGCCGGGTGGCTGTAGCTGGTCAGTAGTGAGAGCATAGCCGGGTGGCTGTAGCTGCAGTCAGTAGTGAGAGCATAGCCGGGTGGCTGTAGCTGCAGTCAGTAGTGAGTGCATAGCCGGGTGGCTGTAGCTGGTCAGTAGTGAGAGCATAGCCGGGTGGCTGTAGCTGCAGTCAGTAGTGAGTGCACAGCCGGGTGGCTGTAGCTGCAGTCAGTAGTGAGTGCATAGCCGGGTGGCTGTAGCTGCAGTCAGTAGTGAGTGCATAGCCGGGTGGCTGTAGCTGCAGTCAGTAGTGAGAGCATAGCGGGGTGGCTGTAGCTGCAGTCAGTAGTGAGTGCATAGCCGGGTGGCTGTAGCTGCAGTCAGTAGTGAGAGCATAGCCGGGTGGCTGTAGCTGCAGTCAGTAGTGAGTGCATAGCCGGGTGGCTGTAGCTGCAGTCAGTAGTGAGAGCATAGCGGGGTGGCTGTAGCTGCAGTCAGTAGTGAGTGCATAGCCGGGTGGCTGTAGCTGCAGTCAGTAGTGAGAGCATAGCCGGGTGGCTGTAGCTGCAGTCAGTAGTGAGTGCATAGCCGGGTGGCTGTAGCTGGTCAGTAGTGAGTGCATAGCCGGGTGGCTGTAGCTGCAGTCAGTAGTGAGTGCATAGCCGGGTGGCTGTAGCTGCAGTCAGTAGTGAGTGCATAGCCGGGTGGCTGTAGCTGCAGTCAGGAGTGAGTGCATAGCCGGGTGGCTGTAGCTGCAGTCAGGAGTGAGTGCATAGCCGGGTGGCTGTAGCTGCAGTCAGGAGTGAGAGCATAGCCGGGTGGCTGTAGCTGCAGTCAGTAGTGAGTGCATAGCCGGGTGGCTGTAGCTGCAGTCAGTAGTGAGAGCATAGCCGGGTGGCTGTAGCTGCAGTCAGGAGTGAGAGCATAGCCGGGTGGCTGTAGCTGGTCAGTAGTGAGTGCATAGCCGGGTGGCTGTAGCTGCAGTCAGTAGTGAGAGCATAGCCGGGTGGCTGTAGCTGGTCAGTAGTGAGAGCGTAGCCGGGTGGCTGTAGCTGCAGTCAGTAGTGAGTGCATAGCCGGGTGGCTGTAGCTGCAGTCAGTAGTGAGAGCATAGCCGGGTGGCTGTAGCTGCAGTCAGTAGTGAGTGCATAGCCGGGTGGCTGTAGCTGGTCAGTAGTGAGAGCATAGCCGGGTGGCTGTAGCTGCAGTCAGTAGTGAGTGCACAGCGGGGTGGCTGTAGCTGCAGTCAGTAGTGAGTGCATAGCCGGGTGGCTGTAGCTGCAGTCAGTAGTGAGTGCATAGCCGGGTGGCTGTAGCTGCAGTCAGTAGTGAGTGCATAGCCGGGTGGCTGTAGCTGGTCAGTAGTGAGAGCATAGCGGGGTGGCTGTAGCTGCAGTCAGTAGTGAGTGCATAGCCGGGTGGCTGTAGCTGCAGTCAGTAGTGAGAGCATAGCCGGGTGGCTGTAGCTGGTCAGTAGTGAGTGCATAGCCGGGTGGCTGTAGCTGCAGTCAGTAGTGAGTGCATAGCCGGGTGGCTGTAGCTGCAGTCAGTAGTGAGTGCATAGCCGGGTGGCTGTAGCTGCAGTCAGTAGTGAGTGCATAGCCGGGTGGCTGTAGCTGCAGTCAGTAGTGAGTGCACAGCCGGGTGGCTGTAGCTGCAGTCAGTAGTGAGAGCATAGCCGGGTGGCTGTAGCTGCAGTCAGTAGTGAGAGCATAGCCGGGTGGCTGTAGCTGCAGTCAGTAGTGAGAGCATAGCCGGGTGGCTGTAGCTGGTCAGTAGTGAGTGCATAGCCGGGTGGCTGTAGCTGCAGTCAGTAGTGAGTGCATAGCCGGGTGGCTGTAGCTGCAGTCAGTAGTGAGTGCATAGCCGGGTGGCTGTAGCTGCAGTCAGTAGTGAGTGCATAGCCGGGTGGCTGTAGCTGGTCAGTAGTGAGAGCATAGCGGGGTGGCTGTAGCTGCAGTCAGTAGTGAGTGCATAGCCGGGTGGCTGTAGCTGCAGTCAGTAGTGAGAGCATAGCCGGGTGGCTGTAGCTGGTCAGTAGTGAGTGCATAGCCGGGTGGCTGTAGCTGCAGTCAGTAGTGAGAGCATAGCCGGGTGGCTGTAGCTGGTCAGTAGTGAGAGCATAGCCGGGTGGCTGTAGCTGGTCAGTAGTGAGAGCATAGCCGGGTGGCTGTAGCTGCAGTCAGTAGTGAGTGCACAGCGGGGTGGCTGTAGCTGCAGTCAGGAGTGAGTGCATAGCCGGGTGGCTGTAGCTACAGTCAGGAGTGAGAGCATAGCGGGGTGGCTGTAGCTGCAGTCAGTAGTGAGAGCGTAGCCGGGTGGCTGTAGCTGCAGTCAGTAGTGAGAGCATAGCCGGGTGGCTGTAGCTGCAGTCAGTAGTGAGTGCATAGCGGGGTGGCTGTAGCTGCAGTCAGTAGTGAGTGCATAGCCGGGTGGCTGTAGCTGCAGTCAGTAGTGAGTGCATAGCCGGGTGGCTGTAGCTGCAGTCAGTAGTGAGAGCATAGCCGGGTGGCTGTAGCTGCAGTCAGTAGTGAGAGCATAGCCGGGTGGCTGTAGCTGCAGTCAGTAGTGAGTGCATAGCCGGGTGGCTGTAGCTGCAGTCAGTAGTGAGTGCATAGCCGGGTGGCTGTAGCTGCAGTCAGTAGTGAGAGCATAGCCGGGTGGCTGTAGCTGCAGTCAGGAGTGAGTGCATAGCCGGGTGGCTGTAGCTGCAGTCAGTAGTGAGAGCATAGCCGGGTGGCTGTAGCTGCAGTCAGGAGTGAGAGCATAGCCGGGTGGCTGTAGCTGCAGTCAGTAGTGAGTGCATAGCCGGGTGGCTGTAGCTGCAGTCAGGAGTGAGAGCATAGCCGGGTGGCTGTAGCTGCAGTCAGTAGTGAGTGCACAGCCGGGTGGCTGTAGCTGCAGTCAGTAGTGAGTGCATAGCCGGGTGGCTGTAGCTGCAGTCAGTAGTGAGAGCATAGCCGGGTGGCTGTAGCTGCAGTCAGTAGTGAGAGCATAGCCGGGTGGCTGTAGCTGCAGTCAGTAGTGAGAGCATAGCCGGGTGGCTGTAGCTGCAGTCAGTAGTGAGAGCATAGCCGGGTGGCTGTAGCTGCAGTCAGTAGTGAGTGCATAGCCGGGTGGCTGTAGCTGCAGTCAGGAGTGAGTGCATAGCCGGGTGGCTGTAGCTGCAGTCAGTAGTGAGTGCATAGCCGGGTGGCTGTAGCTGCAGTCAGTAGTGAGTGCATAGCCGGGTGGCTGTAGCTGCAGTCAGTAGTGAGAGCATAGTGAGGTGGCTGTAGCTGCAGTCAGGAGTGAGTGCATAGCCGGGTGGCTGTAGCTGCAGTCAGGAGTGAGAGCATAGCCGGGTGGCTGTAGCTGCAGTCAGTAGTGAGTGCACAGCGGGGTGGCTGTAGCTGCAGTCAGTAGTGAGTGCACAGCGGGGTGGCTGTAGCTGCAGTCAGTAGTGAGTGCATAGCCGGGTGGCTGTAGCTGCAGTCAGTAGTGAGTGCATAGCCGGGTGGCTGTAGCTGCAGTCAGTAGTGAGAGCATAGCCGGGTGGCTGTAGCTGCAGTCAGTAGTGAGAGCATAGCCGGGTGGCTGTAGCTGCAGTCAGTAGTGAGTGCATAGCGGGGTGGCTGTAGCTGCAGTCAGTAGTGAGTGCATAGCCGGGTGGCTGTAGCTGCAGTCAGTAGTGAGTGCATAGCCGGGTGGCTGTAGCTGCAGTCAGTAGTGAGAGCATAGCCGGGTGGCTGTAGCTGCAGTCAGTAGTGAGTGCATAGCCGGGTGGCTGTAGCTGCAGTCAGTAGTGAGTGCATAGCCGGGTGGCTGTAGCTGCAGTCAGTAGTGAGTGCATAGCCGGGTGGCTGTAGCTGCAGTCAGTAGTGAGAGCATAGCCGGGTGGCTGTAGCTGGTCAGTAGTGAGTGCATAGCCGGGTGGCTGTAGCTGCAGTCAGTAGTGAGTGCATAGCCGGGTGGCTGTAGCTGCAGTCAGTAGTGAGTGCATAGCGGGGTGGCTGTAGCTGCAGTCAGTAGTGAGTGCATAGCCGGGTGGCTGTAGCTGCAGTCAGTAGTGAGTGCATAGCCGGGTGGCTGTAGCTGGTCAGTAGTGAGTGCACAGCGGGGTGGCTGTAGCTGCAGTCAGTAGTGAGTGCACAGCGGGGTGGCTGTAGCTGCAGTCAGTAGTGAGTGCATAGCCGGGTGGCTGTAGCTGCAGTCAGTAGTGAGTGCATAGCCGGGTGGCTGTAGCTGCAGTCAGTAGTGAGAGCATAGCCGGGTGGCTGTAGCTGGTCAGTAGTGAGTGCATAGCCGGGTGGCTGTAGCTGCAGTCAGTAGTGAGTGCATAGCCGGGTGGCTGTAGCTGCAGTCAGTAGTGAGAGCATAGCCGGGTGGCTGTAGCTGGTCAGTAGTGAGTGCATAGCGGGGTGGCTGTAGCTGCAGTCAGTAGTGAGTGCATAGCCGGGTGGCTGTAGCTGCAGTCAGTAGTGAGAGCATAGCCGGGTGGCTGTAGCTGCAGTCAGGAGTGAGTGCATAGCCGGGTGGCTGTAGCTGCAGTCAGTAGTGAGAGCATAGCCGGGTGGCTGTAGCTGCAGTCAGTAGTGAGAGCATAGCCGGGTGGCTGTAGCTGCAGTCAGGAGTGAGTGCATAGCCGGGTGGCTGTAGCTGCAGTCAGTAGTGAGAGCATAGCCGGGTGGCTGTAGCTGCAGTCAGGAGTGAGTGCATAGCGGGGTGGCTGTAGCTGGTCAGTAGTGAGTGCATAGCCGGGTGGCTGTAGCTGCAGTCAGTAGTGAGTGCACAGCCGGGTGGCTGTAGCTGCAGTCAGTAGTGAGTGCATAGCCGGGTGGCTGTAGCTGCAGTCAGTAGTGAGAGCATAGCCGGGTGGCTGTAGCTGCAGTCAGTAGTGAGTGCATAGCCGGGTGGCTGTAGCTGCAGTCAGTAGTGAGAGCATAGCCGGGTGGCTGTAGCTGCAGTCAGTAGTGAGTGCATAGCCGGGTGGCTGTAGCTGCAGTCAGTAGTGAGTGCACAGCCGGGTGGCTGTAGCTGCAGTCAGTAGTGAGTGCATAGCCGGGTGGCTGTAGCTGCAGTCAGTAGTGAGAGCATAGCCGGGTGGCTGTAGCTGCAGTCAGTAGTGAGTGCATAGCCGGGTGGCTGTAGCTGCAGTCAGGAGTGAGAGCATAGCCGGGTGGCTGTAGCTGCAGTCAGTAGTGAGAGCATAGCCGGGTGGCTGTAGCTGCAGTCAGTAGTGAGTGCATAGCCGGGTGGCTGTAGCTGCAGTCAGGAGTGAGAGCATAGTGAGGTGGCTGTAGCTGCAGTCAGTAGTGAGAGCATAGCCGGGTGGCTGTAGCTGCAGTCAGGAGTGAGAGCATAGCCGGGTGGCTGTAGCTGCAGTCAGTAGTGAGTGCATAGCCGGGTGGCTGTAGCTGCAGTCAGTAGTGAGTGCATAGCCGGGTGGCTGTAGCTGCAGTCAGTAGTGAGTGCATAGCGGGGTGGCTGTAGCTGGTCAGTAGTGAGAGCATAGCCGGGTGGCTGTAGCTGCAGTCAGTAGTGAGTGCATAGCCGGGTGGCTGTAGCTGGTCAGTAGTGAGTGCATAGCCGGGTGGCTGTAGCTGCAGTCAGGAGTGAGAGCATAGCCGGGTGGCTGTAGCTGCAGTCAGTAGTGAGAGCATAGCCGGGTGGCTGTAGCTGCAGTCAGTAGTGAGAGCATAGCCGGGTGGCTGTAGCTGCAGTCAGTATTTCGATGCCCGTTTGACTCTCACCTCATCCTCTGGAGATTCTCTCTAAGGTACAGCTCCACACTTTCCTCCTGGAATACAGACAAACCATCAGGCCTCAAGCACAGCACCTTAGGCCGATTAAATGAGCACAACCAGTTTTTTCTCTCACCAGCCTTTTGTGGTCCAGCCTCTCACTAGCCAATGAGAAAGGGGACAGGGGGAGGGCCTAAAGAAAAAAAAAGACATTTCATTTGCTGCCCAGCTGACTCCAGGCTGACTGACAGCAGCATCGCTCAATGACAGCCAGGTGGACAGACAGACAGCTGTAAATTACAAACACAAGAGGCCGACGGACAGACGCACAGACAGACTAACCCGCCCAGGACAGCTGTGGTTCACGGATACACTGCTCCGGCGAAACCGTGCCGAACTGGTGGGGCTGGACACCATCATGGCATCACTAATGGGGGGTGGACAGTGGGGGGAGGTGGAGAGACACGGGGGGTGTATTGAACGACCAAAACAAAACAACATATCCCCTCCTCAATATTACGAGTAAATCGGAAATCAATCAGAACTCAGTTCCCTCACCTTACACCACTGATCATGGGGGCGCTGTTCGACCTGCGTAGAGCTCCGCCTCCGCCACCCGCAGCTGCGCCTGCGCACTGGTCCACCTCCATCCGCTCCATTTTGCTTCTTTCCTGGCCCACGGGCTCCCGGCAGCCTGTGCCGCAGGTTCCCCGCTCACAAACCTCGCAGCTCGCGCCAACTCTAGCCCGGTGAAAGCCTGACCTGCAGGCCTCAGCCCAGACTCTACACGGAACCGCCAAGTCAGCGGGACAGTTTCCGCGTTCCTGCTCCTGTTAAAAGCATTTTGTCGAGCACAGGCAGTCCCTAGTCGTAGAGAACGATTCTCGCGAAGAGAAATAAATTTAGCCAGCTGACAAGAATGAGCTACAGGTTTGCTAGTTAGCTAGCGCGCATCCCAGCACGACAGCTGGCTTAACTTAGCTCGCTACGCGGATCCGTTTCCACTGGAGCTCGCTAAAACAGCAGCTAGCTGGCTGCCGCTCTTCAGTAGAGTTATAACCTGAAAGCATATAGCCAGCCAGGATAGCAGCCAGCTAACTAGATGAAAACGTCGTTGAAATACGAAGTAGGTGTGTAATTTCACTGTAAATAAACACAGGTAATACGCTAGTATCGGTATTATAAACTTCAGAAGTGAAGTTTACCTAGCTGGCAAAACACCGTCATAGGTCTTTTTAGCTAGATAGCTTAGCTAACTGACTCGGTGACGTTAGTTAACACTGTTTGATAGCTAGCTTCCACAGGTGGCTACACGTAGCCTAGATATATAAATAGATTTTCATGTATTTCCATAGTCCGTTGCGCCACGCTGTTTCCAAAAAACTGAAACTCTTAGAAAATAAATAGTATCTAGCTACTATTTTTTTTTTTTTTTACATCGTCCGCAACAAAATGCATTCATTCCTCTGTCGCGTTAACAACACCTCGCTCTGGCCACTCAAAGAACTGCAGAAATATGTGCAACAGAAGGTGATGGAGACTGAAACCAAGGCGGTAAAGTACGCAAAATTTCTGGTATTTTATAAAAGTGTTAACGTTCATGGACGTGAGGAGCGAAGTATAAATAATATTAAGATGCCTGTGTTACTCGTCAGGTTTTTCATAGTCCATATGAAAATTTATAATCGCAAAAAGAAAGCCGAATTATATTGAACTACTTAAAACTAAAAGGACAATATTCCGAAACCATGATAGTCCCGAAGAGGCGCAGGCGGTGCAAGAGATACATTTTCATGTCATTTTCCATTCGTATGAATTCATTTTATTATGGTATTGATAATAATGTGACATTAAATTGGTTGAATGACTCACACCCTTGCAGTTTCTGCTTTAAAATAATACACTTTGTATTCTCTGCTTTTTCTTTTAACTCAAAATATGAGTGTTAAGTGCTAATCTTGAATAACGCAGCAATGCACGCCTGTAATGGTCGGCTCCCTGTCAATGTCCCGCTGGATGATTGATGCTAAGTGGTACTTGGATTGTTGTTGTGGAAAAACGGTGTTCTTGCTTGAAGTGATGTTGGTGGGCCAGTAGGGGGCAGCCTCCTCCCAGGTGGCTCTATAAATAAACGGTTCATCCGATATGGATGAAAATACCCTCAAATTAAAGCGGACAGTCTGCACTTCAACCTCATTGTCATTGTATCCTTTCAAACTCAAAGTGCTATAATACAGAACTAAAATAATAAAAACTGTGTCACTGTCCAATGGTGCTCACTGTATATATTTATGTGGTTTGTTCATTGTTCTTTCTGCTCAATCACATTGTTGTCTTTGTTTAAGTTGTTGTCCCATGACTGATATGTGTAGCTTTGAAATCAGCAATCAATTGGGTTCCTTCAACTTTATTTTTCATTGCTGTTATTTTTCCAGTTAAGCAACTAAATATTTCTTACATCTATTAATTGCTTATTATTTTGTCTATATAATTGTTTCTGTCAAAATTTGCACACAGCCAAAGACATTGCACCAGCTATGATAGATAATCTAATCAAATTTATTTTATATGGGACTATTTTCAATCCAACAGCAAAAACTCACTGATGCTGTCACACACAAGATGGAGGATGGTTTAGAAATTATTCTCATTAGACCAGGCTTGTGAAACACCAGCGTGCTTCACCATTTGCAAACAACAAACCAGCATTTTAACGACCTATGCAGTTTAGGAGCAGTGTTTTTTCCAGAACATCTTTGGACAGTTGAACAGTGTGTCAGCTGGAGGAAATGAACGCTGTTCGGAGGATGTGGGGTTTAATCATTGACGAGAGGGAGGCCGAAGGCGGCAGTAATATTTGTGGATGAGGGGTGCACGGATCATTGAGCCATTTAAGAGCAATTGGAGGGGCAAAGTGGGGCTAGCTACTAGCATTAATTTCCTCTTGGAATCCTGCCATGGAACAGTCGCAAAACACAGGCTATGTTTTGGCTAGACAGGATGTGTTTTGGCTAGACAGGATGTGCTTTGGCTAGACAGGATGTGTTTTGGCTAGACAGGATGTGTTTTGGCTAGACAGGATGTGCTTTGGCTAGACAGGCTGTGCTTTGGCTAGACAGGATGTGTTTTGGCTAGACAGGATGTGTTTTGGCTAGACAGGATGTGCTTTGGCTAGACAGGATGTGCTTTGGCTAGACAGGATGTGCTTTGGCTAGACAGGATGTGCTTTGGCTAGACAGGATGTGTTTTGGCTAGACAGGATGTGCTTTGGCTAGACAGGATGTGTTTTGGCTAGACAGGATGTGCTTTGGCTAGACAGGATGTGTTTTGGCTAGACAGGATGTGCTTTGGCTAGACAGGGTGTGTTTTCGGGAGGGGGCACTTAAAGACCCCCCTCCCCCCTCATCCTCACAACCTTCAGTGACAGGGTCAGCTGCTTATGTGCAAAAGGTGGACATGCCTACCTGACATCTCCCAAAATAAACGGCAGGGACAAACGCTGGCATTGGGTCTGCGTGTGTGATTGGAGAGGTTCGGTGGGGGAGTGGCTGGGTGGTGCGTGTCTTGAGTTTTGTGAATGAGCTTAAATTTTACAGGATTATTGTGTGTGCATGTTGATTGTACCTTGAGCTCCACAGCGTTGCCCTGGCAATGACCTGTGGCCCTCTGACTCCGAGGGCAGTTTGAGTCTGAGGGGACATTGTGAGGGTGCATTTTGGCTATGTTGTGTGTTTTTTGTGGCTTGTGTGTTGCTCTGAAAGCCATATTGGGTTAATACACTAGACCGGTGGTTCTTGAACCTGTGACTCACTGAATGAGTCAATATGTTGACTGTGTTACTATTATTAAAATACAGTTTTACATATGTTCAACAATGCAATTAAAATGTTTTTACCATGTCAGTTGCAACTAGTGTAGAACTCTGTCTCAAACATGCTTGTTCCGGCACATTCCCAAAGCCTCTTCTCTGGTGTCAGTAAATGTGTGAGTGGAAAGAATCTGACAACAATGGGGCCTTGAGTGTGAAACAGTGATATATTAGAGTCCACAGCTTCAGAGTCCACAGATAGGAAGTACACACATGGTCACAATGGGGCCTTGAGTGTGAAACAGAGATATATTAGAGTCCACAGCTTCAGAGTCCACAGATAGGAAGTACACACATGGTCACAATGGGGCCTTGAGTGTGAAACAGAGATATATTAGAGTCCACAGCTTCAGAGTCCACAGATAGGAAGTACACACATGGTCACAATGGGGCCTTGAGTGTGAAACAGAGATATATTAGAGTCCACAGCTTCAGAGTCCACAGATAGGAAGTACACACATGGTCACAATGGGGCCTTGAGTGTGAAACAGAGGTATATTTTAAAAAGTTCATCGTAAAATAAAAAAAATGTATATGAAGACAACAGGTTAAAGGGATAGTTCGGAATTTTGGACATAATGTCTCAATTACGACTTACCCATGATGTAGTTGATTGATGGAAACCATTTTCAGATAATTCCACGCTGTCCCTTCTTTTGGACATGCACACATTGCTAATGCTAGCGCAACTCTAAGGTAACTGCTAGCATCCACTACCAAACGCACTTAAACACTCCACAGTGCACCTAAAGCAAATAAAATACGACGACAGTCTATCGGGGTTATTTTCAGTGATTATACCATCATTTTTTAAGTCAAACTATCGTTGAATCCTTTACTTTGTGCTCACCCAAAATTCTCAGTGGAAGTACGGCAGCGGAGCGATACTTTACGTTAGTAGGTAACGTAAAGTATAGCTCTGCTGCCGTATGTAGTGCCGGCCAACAACATCATCGCGTGTGTGAAAGGATCAGACTAGTAGTATTGTTAGCTAACGTTCAGGTAAGATGGTATTTCTGTGTGTATTTCAAGGTTGTTGAAAATATGCAAAAAAATGGGCACCACAAAGTTTTCACCGATTTCCAGTGGAAGATCAACAAAGAAAACAGCTGTGGATTCTTGCTGCTCGCATGGATGTCACCAATTGAGACTCTAAAAAAGTTTAAAGTGTGTAGTGACCATTTCACGGAGTATGACTGTGAAAATCAAAAAAGGACGGTCGGGACACCCTCTACTGAAGGAGACTGCTGTACCATCACCTGTTTTTCTTCATGCACTGAAAACAACTGACGAGCAGGTAACTAATAAATGATTGCATGCGTGATCTATCTATTCAATTTAGCTAGTTGCCACAATTGGGAAGTCATGGAAGTCGTCAAACTTTTCCTGCAAATTGGTAGCCAGTGTGCTTGCTTGTATATGCTGTGTTATTCTGTAGCATGTTTGTGTTTAGCTGACTTGTCTACCAAATATGTAACTTTACGGCAAAACGGATTGTATCGGCAACTGTGGAGTACAGCAGATACCCTGGCTAATCTACAACTAGCTCCGCCGCCATACTTCCACAGAGAATTTAGGTCAGCACAAAGTAAAGGATTCAACAATAGTTTGACTTCAAAAATGATGGTATAATCACTGAAAATAACGCCGATAGACTGTCGTCATATTTTATTTGCTTTGGGTGCACTGTGGAGTGTTTAAGTGCATTTGGTAGTGGATGCTACTAGTTTCCTTAGAGTTGCGCTAGCATTAGCAATGTGTGTATGTCCAAAAGAAGGGACAGCATGGAATTATCTGAAAATGGTTTCCATCAATCAACTACATCATGGGTAAGTCGTAATTGAGACTTTATGTCCAAAATTCCAACTATCCCTTTAAGTCTTTCAACATGAACAGTTATCACACAGTTGATTCTGTATATACTTGTCATGAGGTCAAAAGGAAACTACACAAGATATTAGCACAGGGCACCCAGGACTCCTAGATGTCTCACACTGGTGATGTTCAGGTGAGTTCACAAAAGCACAGTTCAGACCATGCTTTGTGATTGGCCGAGACGCATTCCTGTACAGTATAATATCACTCGGACCTCATCACCAGCCAGGATCACTCCAGTTTGTTTACATTCTACATTGTTGGAAAAAAACAAATTTTTTAAATGGAATTCTGAAGGAAATATATTTGTTGGCAGAGCCAAACAAACAAAATCATAACCTGTTGTCTCAATCAATTACTTGAAAGATATTTTATAGGCTAGCAGAAAGATTGTATAAAAGCAATATCACACTCAAGGTTGTGCTGTCATACCCATTTGCCCGGCTGTGATTATCTTCGTCACTTGACTTGCGGCCTCGTGAATCACAGCTGTGCCGATATACAGTATAACTGCATTCCCCAATCCCTCCCACCCTTGAAACCTCAAAATATATTCCCAGAAGATTTGGATTCATTCTCCTTCTCCTTGGCTCCGCCTCCCCCTCCTGGCCCCTCCCTCTCGACTACACCTCCCAGCATCCTCAGGGGCCAGAGGAGGGCGCGGTGGGATGGGTCGGGGCGAGGGCAGCAGGGGGTGCTCTTGTCCTTGGTGATGAAGTAGAGCAGAGCGTTGAGCCAGGCGTTAAAGGAGGCCAGCGGGCGTGTGAGCTTGTAGCAGATGGACACGGTGCGCATGGAGTCACACTGCACCCCACCCCACTCCTTCAGCACCAGGAAGAGGGTTCGAGTCGCGTGGAATGGGAGGAAGCACAGCGCAAACAGGAGTGTGATGGTGACGATGGTCCTCATCGACTTGCGCCGGCGGCGGACATAGAGGCAGGCGGGGCCTGAAATGACCACGCCTCCAGCCCCGCCCTCCTGCAGATGAGGCTGTGACCTGAGCGTGCGGAAGATGGTCAGCACCGCGTGCGAGTAGCACCAGGCGATGATGACGAAGGGCACGAAGAACCCCAGGAGGTGCAGGACGATCCCGTAGGGAACGTACTCCGAGAACTCCTCATCGATGGCGTCATCCCAGCAGTTCTGGAAAGCCTCCCCTTGCCCGGCCCAGCCCTTGGCCCCGCCTCCCTCCCCGGCCCCGCCCCCTCTGGTGACGTACCCGGTCTGAGCAAAGCGGAAGATGGGGCTGGTCAGCACAAAGACCACGGCCCACACCATCGCGCAGGTACCCTTGACGGCGCGCTTGGTCTCCAGGGTGATGGTCTTCATGGGATGGCAGATCCCCAGGTAGCGGTGCACGGATATACAGGTGAGGAAATAGATGCTGCAGTACAGGTTGAAGTAGAAGAGGAACCGCACCAGGCGGCACATGAAGTCGCCGAACACCCAGCGGTCGCGCATGACGTAGCTGGCCACCAGGAAGGGCAGCGACAGGCCGTACATCAGGTCCGTGGTGGCCAGGTTCATCATGTAGATGAGCGAGGCGTTCCTGCGGCGGGTTTGGCGGAACGAGCGGAACAGGACCACCGAGTTGAGCGACAGGCTGCAGACGAAGGTGAACGAGTAGCACAGCGGGAGGAAGACGTACTTGTACGACTCGTCGATGCTGCAGGAGGAGGCCGTGGAGTTCCCGCCTGATGCTGCCCCGCCCTCTGTCGTCACAGAGACGCTTGCCTTCATTGTCGCCAGCCGCGCCCTTTCCCACCGTGGCTCATCCGTCCTGCCATCTTCCCTCCTCCATTGTGAGCCCTCCTTTTTCTCTCTTCTGCTCCCAATGCTGTCACATTCCTGTCTTCCCTCTCTCGTCCTCTCTCTCTCCCTCTCTTTCTCTGACTCTCTTTGTCTCTCACACCCTCTCCCCCCCTCTATCACACTCTCCCTCTCTGCCCCCTCTCCCCCCCTCCCTCTCTTGCTCTCTCTCTCCCTCAGGAGAGTCTGCTCTCTCTCCCTCAGGTGAGTCTGCTCTCTCTCTCCCTCAGGTGAGTCTGCTCTCTCTCCCTCAGGTGAGTCTGCTCTCTCCGTCAGGTGAGTCTGCGCTGTCTCCCTCAGGTGAGTCTGCTCTCTCTCCCTCAGGTGAGTCTGCTCTCTCTCTCCCTCAGGAGAGTCTGCTCTCTCTCTCCCTCAGGTGAGTCTGCTCTCTCTCTCCCTCAGGTGAGTCTGCTCTCTCTCTCCGTCAGGTGAGTCTGCGCTCTCTCCCTCAGGTGAGTCTTGCTCTCTCTCTCCCTCAGGTGAGTCTGCTCTCTCTCCCTCAGGTGAGTCTGCTCTCTCTCTCCCTCAGGTGAGTCTGCTCTCTCTCTCCCTCAGGAGAGTCTGCTCTCTCTCCCTCAGGTGAGTCTGCTCTCTCTCTCCCTCAGGTGAGTCTGCTCTCTCTCTCCCTCAGGTGAGTCTGCTCTCTCTCTCCCTCAGGTGAGTCTGCTCTCTCTCTCTCTCTCAGGTGAGTCTGCTCTCTCCAGCTCCTGCAGAAGGAAAGCACAGGTGAGTTTGTTCCCCATTTGATGTGTATTTTCAGTTCATCTCAGATAATTTTCATGTGTGGAATCAGTACATTAACGTTACACAGATTAATACACACACACACCTCACAGATATACACACTCACACACACAGGCAGTTTACACCACATGAGTCAGTTCTATGGCTTATATATGCTAATTGTTTCCGTAATTAAGGTAAACAACCTTGTTCAAGGACATACAGTGAGCACCATAATTCATTGGACAATGACACATTTTTTGTTATTTTTGTTTTGTAATCTAGCACTTGAAAGTTTGAAAGGAGACAATGAGGTTGAAGTGCAGACTGTCCGCTTTAATTTGAGGGTATTTTCATCCATATCGGATGAACCGTTTAGAAATTATAGAACCTTTTGCACATAGTCCCCCCTATTTTCGGGCATCAAAAAATATTGGACAGTTTAACATAATGTAGAATAAAGTAATCATTTTTAATATTTGGTCACATATCCTTTGCATGCCATGACTTCCTGATATCTGTGACCCAACAATATCAAAAGACTCTTGATATCTTATTTTTTGGTACTCCTACAAGCGATACTATAACCTCTGCATTTGATAACTTGAAGGGTTTCTTCTCCTGACTTATTTTTCCAGAGAGTTCAATAGGAAAATTTGTCAGGAGAAACAACCCTTTAAGTGATCCATCCATATCTACAGTAGATATGGATGGATCACTTTAAGGGCGGAACGAGCTGCATATCTGGCAGCAGAGCTCTGACCCTCAGACCCTTGATGACTTACAGCCATTTCGCCAACCATGTATTCCATACTGTTCCAGCATAATTTACAGCTAAATCTAGTCCCACCCCCCAATTCCCATAGAGATCCATTCAAATGCAGAGAAGTTATATTATCGCTTGTAGGAGTATCAGAAATAGTCTTTTGATATTGTTGGGTCACAGACATCAGGAAGTCATAGCATGCAAAGGATATGCAACAAAATATTAAAAATGATTACTTTATTCTACATTATGTTAAACTGTCCAATATTTTTTGATGCCAGAAAATGGGGGGGGGGGGGGGGGGACTATGTACAAAAGGTTTTATAATTTCTAAACGGTTAATCCGATATGGATGAAAATACCCTCAAATTAAAGCGGACAGTCTGCACTTCAACCTCATTGTCTCCTTTCAAACTTTCAAGTGCTAGATTACAAAACCAAAATAACAAAAAATGTGTCATTGTCCAATGAATTATGGTGCTCACTGTATGCAGTTTCACACACACACACACACACACACACACACACACACACACACACACACACACACACACACTGCTCTGTTCCTGTCTTACACAACCTCCTGCAGTTTGTCTGTCTGTCTCTCCCTCCCTCTCTCTGTCACACACACATACGCATACACGCACGCGCACACACACACACACACACACACACACACACACACACACACACTGCTCTGTTCTCTTACACAGCCTCCTGCAGTTTGTCTGTCTGTCTCTCCCTCCCTCTCTCTGTCTCACACACACACACACACACACACACACACACGCGCACACACACACACACTGCTCTGTTCTCTTACACAGCCTCCTGCAGTTTGTCTGTCTGTCTCTCCCTCCCTCTCTCTGTCACACACACATACGCATACACGCACGCACGCGCACACACACACACACACACACACACACACACACACACACTGCTCTGTTCTCTTACACAGCCTCCTGCAGTTTGTCTGTCTGTCTCTCCCTCCCTCTCTCTGTCTCACACACACACACACACACACACACGCGCGCGCACACACACACACACACACACACACACACACACTGCTCTGTTCTCTTACACAGCCTCCTGCAGTTTGTCTCTCTTGCTGATTCAGTCTCCTGCTCCATTAACCATTCAATCAGTAACACGTTTTCCCTGAATCCCTCTCTCTCTTTCTCTCTCTCATCCCTCCATCTGTTCACATTCCCCCCCATCCCTCCACTCATTCCCTCATTCCAAAACTCCCCATAGGTTTCCCACACCTCTCTGTCTGTCTGGACAGAACTCTACCCCCACTTTCTGTTTGGGTTTATCTCACACAGGGATAGCCTGTTTGGATTGCACTGCTCCTATCATCATCTGAGCCACATGACCTTTCTGCACAACAGAATCCAACAGTAGCTAAAAGCTAAATCTCTGCAGCTAAAAACAGTGTTAGTGTGTGTTCTCTACAGCTTAAGCTAAAAGCAGCGTTAGTGCTCTCTGTAGCTATAGCTAAAAGCAGCGTTAGTGTGTGTACTCTGTAGCTAAAGCTAAAAGCAGCATTAGTGCTCTCTGTAGCTAAAGCTAAGAGCAGCGTTAGTGTGTGTACTCCCTGTAGCTAAAACTAAAAGCAGCGTTACTGCTCTCTGTAGCTAAAGCTAAGAGCAGCGTTAGTGTGTGTACTCCCTGTAGCTAAAACTAAAAGCAGCGTTAGTGCTCTCTGTAGCTAAAGCTAAGAGCAGCGTTAGTGTGTGTACTCCCTGTAGCTAAAGCTAAGAGCAGCGTTAGTGTGTGTACTCTCTGTAGCTAAAGCTAAAAGCAGTGTTAGTGCTCTCTGTAGCTAAAGCTAAAAGCAGCGTTAGTGCTCTCTGTAGCTAAAGCTAAAAGCAGCATTAGTGCTCTCTGCAGCTAAAGCTAAGAGCAGCGTTAGTGTGTGTACTCTCTGTAGCTAAAGCTAAAAGCAGTGTTAGTGTGTGTACTCTCTGTAGCTAAAGCTAAAAGCAGCGTTAGTGCTCTCTGTAGCTAAAGCTAAAAGCAGCATTAGTGCTCTCTGCAGCTAAAGCTAAGAGCAGCGTTAGTGTGTGTACTCTCTGTAGCTAAAGCTAAAAGCAGTGTTAGTGTGTGTACTCTCTGTAGCTAAAGCTAAAAGCAGCGTTAGTGCTCTCTGTAGCTAAAGCTAAGAGCAGCGTTAGTGTGTGTACTCTCTGTAGCTAAAGCTAAAAGCAGTGTTAGTGTGTGTACTCTCTGTAGCTAAAGCTAAAAGCAGCGTTAGTGCTCTCTGTAGCTAAAGCTAAAAGCAGCGTTAGTGTGTGTACTCTCTGTAGCTAAAGCTAAAAGCAGTGTTAGTGTGTGTACTCTCTGTAGCTAAAGCTAAAAGCAGCGTTAGTGCTCTCTGTAGCTAAAGCTAAAAGCAGTGTTAGTGTGTGTACTCTCTGTAGCTAAAGCTAAAAGCAGCGTTAGTGCTCTCTGTAGCTAAAGCTAAAAGCAGCGTTAGTGTGTGTACTCTCTGTAGCTAAAGCTAAAAGCAGTGTTAGTGTGTGTACTCTCTGTAGCTAAAGCTAAAAGCAGTGTTAGCGTGTGTACTCTCTATAGCTAAAGCTAAAAGCAGCGTTAGTGCTCTCTGTAGCTAAAGCTAAGAGCAGCGTTAGTGTGTGTACTCTCTGTAGCTAAAGCTAAAAGCAGTGTTAGTGTGTGTACTCTCTGTAGCTAAAGCTAAAAGCAGTGTTAGTGCTCTCTGTAGCTAAAGCTAAGAGCAGCGTTAGTGTGTGTACTCTCTGTAGCTAAAGCTAAAAGCAGTGTTAGTGTGTGTACTCTGTAGCTAAAGCTAAAAGCAGCGTTAGTGCTCTCTGTAGCTAAAGCTAAAAGCAGCGTTAGTGTGTGTACTCTCTGTAGCTAAAGCTAAAAGCAGTGTTAGTGTGTGTACTCTCTGTAGCTAAAGCTAAAAGCAGCGTTAGTGTTCTCTGTAGCTAAAGCTAAAAGTAGCGTTAGTGTGTGTACTCTCTGTAGCTAAAGCTAAAAGCAGTGTTAGTGTGTGTACTCTCTGTAGCTAAAGCTAAAAGCAGCGTTAGTGTTCTCTGTAGCTAAAGCTAAAAGTAGCGTTAGTGTGTGTACTCTCTGTAGCTAAAGCTAAAAGCAGTGTTAGTGTGTGTACTCTCTGTAGCTAAAGCTAAAAGCAGTGTTAGTGTGTGTACTCTCTGTAGCTAAAGCTAAAAGCAGCGTTAGTGCTCTCTGTAGCTAAAGCTAAAAATAGCGTTAGTGTGTGTACTCTCTGTAGCTAAAGCTAAAAGCAGCGTTAGTGCTCTCTGTAGCTAAAGCTAAAAGCAGCGTTAGTGTGTGTACTCTCTGTAGCTAAAACTAAAAGCAGCGTTAGTGCTCTCTGTAGCTAAAGCTAAAAGCAGTGTTAGTGCTCTCTGTAGCTAAAGCTAAAAGCAGTGTTAGTGTGTGTACTCTCTGTAGCTAAAGCCAAGGCAAGCTAAAAGCAGTGTTAGTGTGTGTACTCTCTGTAGCTAAAGCTAAAAGCAGCATTAGTGCTCTCTGCAGCTAAAGCTAAAAGCAGCGTTAGTGTGTGTACTCTCTGTAGCTAAAGCCAAGGCAAGCTAAAAGCAGTGTTAGTGTGTGTGCTCTACAGCTAAAGCTAAAAGCAACATTAGTGTGTGTGTTCTACAGCTAAAGCTAAAAGCAGCATTAGTGTGTGTACTCTCTGTAGCTAAAGCTAAAAGCAGCATTAGTGTGTGTACTCTCTGTAGCTAAAACTAAAAGCAGCGTTAGTTTATGTGCTCTACAGCTAAAGCTAAAACTAAAAGCAGCAGTGTGTGAAGAAGCCAGTGTTCTCAACATGCATGTTAGACTAATTGGGGGGGTGTTAACAGGGTGTTGCTGTAAAAGAGCATGCGTGCTCAGTCAACCTACCCCGTATCAATAAAGGTTCAATAAAATACAAAAAAAAAAAAACCCAACAGGTAGGCCTACAAGTCTGAGAATCACAGATGCAGACACAAGCA
>CM056389.1:8480493-8503847 GCA_029718625.1 Synaphobranchus kaupii
GTGGATGACCTGGGTGAGTGTGTAAGTGTGCGTGTGAGTGTGTAAGGCTGTACTAACCGTGGATGGCCTGCGTGAGTGTGTGAGTGTGTAAGGCTGTACTAACCGTGGATGACCGGGGTGAGTGTGTAAGTGTGCGTGTGAGTGTGTAAGGCTGTACTAACTGTGGATGGCCTGGGTTAGTGTAAGTGTGTGTGTGAGGCTGTACTAACCATGGATGGCCTGGGTTAGTGTAAGTGTGTGTGTGAGTGTAAGGCTGTACTAACCATGGATGGCCTGGGTTAGTGTAAGTGTGTGTGTGAGTGTGTAAGGCTGTACTAACCGTGGATGGCCTGGGTGAGTGTGTGAGTGTGTAAGGCTGTACTAACCGTGGATGACCTGGGTGAGTGTGTAAGTGTGCGTGTGAGTGTGTAAGGCTGTACTAACTGTGGATGGCCTGGGTGAGTGTGTAAGTGTCTGTGTGTGAGTGTGTAAGGCTGTACCAACCGTGGATGGCCTGGGTTAGTGTAAGTGTGTGTGTGAGTGTGTAAGGCTGTACTAACCGTGGATGACCTGGGTTAGTGTGTAAGTGTGTGTGTGAGTGTGTAAGGCTGTACTAACCGTGGATGGCATGGGTGAGTGTGTAAGTGTGTGTGTGTGTGTGTGTGTGTGTGTGTGAGTGTGTAAGGCTGTACTAACCGTGGATGGCCTGGGTTAGTGTGTAAGTGTGTGTGAGTGTGTAAGGCTGTACTAACCGTGGATGGCCTGGGTTAGTGTGTAAGTGTGTGTGTGAGTGTGTAAGGCTGTACTAACTGTGGATGGCCTGGGATGAGTGTGTAAGTGTGTGTGTGAGTGTGTAAGGCTGTACTAACCGTGGATTATCTGGGTGAGTGTGTAAGTGTGAGTGTGTAAGGCTGTACTAACCGTGGATGGCCTGGGTGAGTGTGTGAGTGTGTAAGGCTGTACTAACCGTGGATGACCGGGGTGAGTGTGTAAGTGTGCGTGTGAGTGTGTAAGGCTGTACTAACTGTGGATGGCCTGGGTTAGTGTAAGTGTGTGTGTGAGTGTAAGGCTGTACTAACCATGGATGGCCTGGGTTAGTGTAAGTGTGTGTGTGAGTGTAAGGCTGTACTAACCATGGATGGCCTGGGTTAGTGTAAGTGTGTGTGTGAGTGTGTAAGGCTGTACTAACCGTGGATGGCCTGGGTGAGTGTGTGAGTGTGTAAGGCTGTACTAACCGTGGATGACCTGGGTTAGTGTAAGTGTGTGTGTGAGTGTAAGGCTGTACTAACCATGGATGGCCTGGGTTAGTGTAAGTGTGTGTGTGAGTGTGTAAGGCTGTACTAACTGTGGATGGCCTGGGTGAGTGTGTAAGTGTGTGTGTGTGTGTGTGTGTGAGTGTGTAAGGCTGTACCAACCGTGGATGGCCTGGGTTAGTGTAAGTGTGTGAGTGTGTAAGGCTGTACTAACTGTGGATGGCCTGGGATGAGTGTGTAAGTGTGTGTGTGAGTGTGTAAGGCTGTACTAACCGTGGATGGCCTGGGTGAGCGAGGCTCTGAGGGAGCTCAGCTGCTGTAGACTGAGGGCCTGGAGGTCGCTCAGAGCCAACGGCTTCCTCTCCACCTGTGTAGCGGCACATGCTAACCGCTAAAACACACACACACACATACATACATACTCAACAGTGAGATACAAGCACACACGCTAACTGCTAAAACACAAACACACACACACACACTCAACAGTGAGATACAAGCACACATGCTAACTGCTAAAACACACGCACACACACACACACACACTCAACAGTGAGACACAAACACACACGCTAACTGCTAAAACACACACGCACGCACACTCACACACACAACCATACACACACACTCAACAGTGAGACACAAACACACACACACACACACACATACTCAACAGCGAGACAGAAACACACAAGCTAGCCGCAAAATCACACACACACACACACACACACACACACACACACACACACACACACACACACACACACACACACACACAGTGTTGAGACAAATGCTAACCGCTAAAACACACATATTTACACATTTTCACTGAAAAACACACACAATACAATACTTTATTGTCCCTCAGGGGAAATTTGTTTTCACAGCTTTGCAGGCCTCACATAAATACATAGATACATACAGTATATACATATAACACACATATAATAATAATTACATAGATACATACAGTAGTAAATACATAGATACATACGGTATATACATATAACTCACCTGACATTCAGCGGGGCAGTTGGTTTAGTGCCTCAATAGCAGAGGGGACAAAGCTCTTTTTAAAACGGGCCCGTTTCCAGGTCAGAGACCTGTACCTGCGACCTGATGGTAGGAGTGGGAAGAGTGGGTTGAGGGGGTGTGTGGGGTCGTGTGCTGTGGTGAGTGCTCTGTGTGTTAGAGCTCTGTGTGTTAGTGCTCTGTGTGTTAGTGCTCTGTGTGTTAGTGCTCTGTGTGCTGGAGCTCTGTGTGTTAGAGCTCTGTGTGTTAGTGCTCTGTGTGTTAGAGCTCTGTGTGTTAGTGCGCTGTGGTGAGTGCTCTGTGTGTTAGTGCTCTGTGTGTTAGTGCTCTGTGTGTTAGTGCTCTGTGTGTTAGTGCTCTGTGTGTTAGAGCTCTGTGTGTTAGAGCTCTGTGTGTTAGAGCTCTGTGTGTTAGTGCTCTGTGTGTTAGAGCTCTGTGTGTTAGTGCTCTGTGTGTTAGTGCTCTGTGTGTTAGAGCTCTGTGTGTTAGTGCTCTGTGTGTTAGTG
Source organism: Synaphobranchus kaupii (assembly GCA_029718625.1). Lineage (NCBI taxonomy): Eukaryota > Metazoa > Chordata > Actinopteri > Anguilliformes > Synaphobranchidae > Synaphobranchus > Synaphobranchus kaupii. The sequence goes on from CM056389.1 coordinate 8,483,264, forward strand.
CTCTGTGTGTTAGAGCTCTGTGTGTTAGAGCTCTGTGTGTTAGTGCTCTGTGTGTTAGTGCTCTGTGTGTTAGTGCTCTGTGTGTTAGAGCTCTGTGTGTTAGAGCTCTGTGTGTTAGTGCTCTGTGTGTTAGAGCTCTGTGTGTTAGTGCTCTGTGTGTTAGTGCTCTGTGTGTTAGAGCTCTGTGTGTTAGAGCTCTGTGTGTTAGAGCTCTGTGTGTTAGTGCTCTGTGTGTTAGAGCTCTGTGTGTTAGAGCTCTGTGTGTTAGTGCTCTGTGTGTTAGAGCTCTGTTGTTGAGCTCTGAGAGGTTTTGAGTGGGAAGTCCAATGATTTTTGAGGCGTTACGTGTGATGCGGGTGAGCTTGTTCCTGTTTGTGACAGTTAGCAAGGTGAAGAAACAGGGTGAGCAGTAGAGTAAGATGGGCTGGATGATGCTTTTGTACAGTAGTGACAGAAGGTGAGGTGCAACAGAAAGTGCTCTTAGTTTCCGTATGGCAGAAAGTCTTTGCTGGCTGCGTTTATGGATGTCAGTGGTGTGTAGATCAAAACTGAGTTGTTGTCCAGGGTGAGTCCGAAATATTTGAAGGAGTTAACCAGTTCAACAGTTTCATTATTGATGCATATGGGGTTGTGGACTGTATGGTGTGAACTGGGGTTTGTGATGAGCATCTCTTTTGTCTTGGCAACATTTATCTGAAGATGGTTCTCTGTGCACCACTGTGTGAAATGAGATATGGAGTGCTGGTAAGCTATAACTGAGTTGGTAGGCTATAACTGAGTTGTTGTCATTGAGGAGTGCAAGTATGGCTGTGTCATCGGAGTATTTAAAGTAAGTGGTGATGGGTGAGGGGCTGGTGCAGTCATATAGGAAGGGGCTCAGAACACAGCCCTGTGGGGCTCCGGTGTTGGTGATGATGGTGGAAGATCTTACTGTACAGACTCTGACGGCTTGTGGTCTGTTGGTGAGGAAGCTGTGAACCCAGTGGATGAGGAGTGGAGAGACGTTGAAGTGGTGAAGTTTCTTGATCATTTGGTGGCGCTGGATGGTGTTGAAAGCAGAACTGAAATCGATGAATAGGATCCGGATGAAGTTGCATGGTGCTTCCAGGTGCTGAAGGAGGGAGTGAAGGAGGCATGCCACAGCATCCTCAGTCCCTCTCTTGGTCCGGTAGGCAAACTGGTAAGGATCTAGGTGTGGTCTGACAGCTAGGAGGATGGAGTGGAGAACCAGTTTTTCCAGGCATTTCATTATTATTGAGGTGAGTGCAACGGGCCGGTAGTGATTGAATTCTGAGGGGCGGGGTTTCTTGGGGACAGGTATGATGGTGGATGTTTTCCATATTGAAGGTACTGTGGCAGTTCTAAGTGATTCCCAGAAGATGGAGTGGAGGACAGGAGAGAGCTCCATGGCACAGTCCCTTAGCACCTGTGCCTGGATGGCGTCGGGTCCTGCAGCTTTGCCTGGCTTGCACCGTCTCAGGTGGTGACGTACATCCCCCACAGAGAAGGGTGCCGGTGGTGTTGTCGCTGGCAGCGGTATATTTCTTAGCTGATGGTGGGGTGGGTTATTGTGGAGAGGGTGTTTTTTGAATCACAACCGGTGAATGTTCTGACTTTTTTAAATGCTTGTTTAGTGTTCATGCTGCTAAATTCCTGCTCCACTTTTTCCTTGTATTTCAGTTTGGCCTTGGTTATGTTGTTCTTGATGAGTCTGTTTGTGGTTTTGACTGAAACCCAATCCTGTTGCTGAAAGGCCTTGTGTTTTTCCCTGAGGCTGTACCTAATATGGGGGGTGATCCAGGGTTTGGAGTTTGGATATTTCCTAAAAGTTTTAACAGGTATGGTGGTTGAGATGCAAAAATGTATGTAGTCTGTGATTACAGAAACCCTCTCGTTCAAATTGCCAGTGAAAATGTCCCAATCCGTGCATGCAAGTGAACCCTGAAGTTGAGTAATGGCGTCTTCCGACCACTGAGTGGCGCTGAATATCCGAGGTTTATGACGTTTCAGTTCCGGTTTATAGTGTGGTAGAAGAAAAATTACATTGTGGTCCGCAAAGCCAAGCGGTGGTTGAGCTCTGGATACATATGCTTCGGTAATGTTACCATAACACAAGTCCAAAACATTCTCCTCCCTTGTCGGGACACTCACATATTGGTGAAACGATGGTAGAATGTTGTTTAATCTGCAGCTGTTAAAATCACCAAGAATGAACAGTGGGGCGTCAGGGTATTTGGCTAACATGTTGTTAGCATCTTCAGCCGCTAGCTCAGCTGCTACCTTGACGTTAGCGCTGGGCGGAATGTAAACACAGCTGATGACAACATTCGGAAATTCTCTTGGGAGGTAGAAGGGACGAAGAGAAATAGTCAATATTTCCAGGTCAGGTGTGCATACTCTGCTGTGGACCTTGATGTTACTACACCACCTGTTGTTTACATAAATGCAGACCCCTCGTTTGGCCCAATCCCTTAGTCCTGTCTGCCCTGAAGATAGTAAAGTTGTCCAGGCTAACCTCAGCATCGGGAACAGTTTCGTCAAGCCAGGTCTCAGTTAGGGCGATGATGCAGGCCTCCTTGAAGGTTCTCTCCACCAGACATTTAGCATGAAGGATGTCAATTTTGTTACGAAGAGATGGGACATTTGAGAGGATTATAGAGGGGAGATGCGGTCTGAAGGGTCGCCTCCTTAATCTGGCGCGGACCCCTCCTCGTCGTCACAAACACATGCTAACTGACAATGCACACACACAATGTTAAGAGACACACACATACACCAATTGCTAAAACACAGACTACAGAGACAAACACACACACGCACACACCCATATGCAAATGGTCTGTAATCATTCTATAAAAATCACATATGCCATATAGAAAACTTAATAAATAAGAAATATGTGGTAGAGAACTACCATATACGTACATTTCAGACTAAAATTTAATAGTTCCCTAACATACATGGTACTCCCTATAAAAAACATTGAGAGATTGTATAAGAATTGTATACAAATATATAATATAATACTAATCTATATATGATTTTCATAAAACTTTGCAAGTTTGATCATATGTGATTTTTACAGACCTTTTGCATATGGGAGGAGCACACACACACACACACACAGACTGCTATGACCAACACACACACACACACAGACTGCTATGACCAACACACACAGACTGCTATGACCAACACACACACCCCGGTCTCACCTCCTGTTTCTTTTCTGACCACAGTTTGTCTCTGAGCGCGCTCAGTGCCGCCCTCACCTCCACCTTCAGCCCCCGCGTCTGCTTGCCCCTCTCAACAGCCACAGGGGGAGGGGCCTGATCTGCTTGGCCACGCCTACGGGTGGCCACAGCCTCTCTTGAGTTCTTGAAAGAGACAGAAGCATATTAACAGAGACTTTGTAGGCTCGCCCTGTTAAGGCACTGTTATAGTGCATGGATCGGCCCCCATGGTCTGGTTGCGAACCCCGGACCATGCTAGGTAACATTGTGCACCAGCGACCCCTGCTGGCCAATCAGGAGCCTGCACATTCAGCTGTAGAGGTGTGCAAGAAATTTTGGACCACAGGACGGGTCACAACTCCTCACCTCTCCACCGGCTCGCTCTTCCTCCTTCTCCTCGTCCTCGCTGTCGCTGTCATTGATGAAGCACAGCTGCAGGTTCTTCTGGTTGTGGAACCTGGATGGATAGAGGAAGAGACAAACACCGTTGGTCTCTGGTGAGGCTTCAATGTGGGTACAACAAAGGGCCCAGCCATTACCAACTGTTAACCAAAGAGGTCCTCTGCTAACAACAGGTTTCATTATCTTCTAGTTATGATCTCATTATCCACCACTCTCTCCCTGTTGGAGGGCTTGGCGTGGTCAGCTCTTGGACTAAAGACCTCATTGGCTGCTGCTGGAAGAGGGTGGGAGGAGTTTGATTCCCTCTGAATCAAACAGAAGTTCAGCGCTCCAGCTCCAGTGATGGGGACACTGTGCCGTAGAAAGTTTGGTCCTTTAGATTAGATCTTAACTGGATGTGGCCATTAACCCTTGTGTAGTCTTCATATTATGTATGCTATGCACCCCATGTCCATGGGGTCAAAAATGACCCAGCCTCACCAGATCCCTTGTGATAAAGCTTCTTCATTGAATTTGAAACCCTACATCTACTTTTCATGTAGAAACAACCTGTCATTCATTAATAAATCGGTGAATAACTGTGCTTTCTTACTTCAGTCCAGACTGAATTTCTACACCACTCATTTTTACTACAAAACACACATCATACTTGATTTTTTTTTGTTTGTTGTAATAGATGTGTGATGCTTAATTTTGATTATGACTTCTGATTTCATAACTGCGGCATTAAAAAAAGACTCATAAGGCAATCTTTGTGCCTTGATGGTGTACTGCAGGGTCTAATGGCAGGGTCACTCCAGGAAAGTCATCGAGTTTAATGCTGAAAATTTTTTTATTTAGGGGGGTTTTCACTGCTGTTAAACTGAGAAAATTGTCATTTTTGACGAAAAGGGCAACTCAAAGGTTAAAGGGGCTATATGTAGCGTTCAGAAAATTCTTCTCATTACTGACAGCAGCAGCAGAGAAAGGGACCCGAATTCTTTACATAAAAATTAACCCGTAGAGACAAAGTCAGGGAAGGTCTCATTTTTTTAGTTACGTTACAATGTGTTCATTCATTGGCGATTCATGCATGTAAAAATCTTACATATAGCCCCTTTAAGGATGACAGTTTATGAAAGAGAAGTCAAGGCAGTTTTTGATCTGTACCTCCTGCTCTGAGCTCAGCTCAGCTGTTCCATGCATGAGTAACTCATAAATATCACTGAGTTAGTGTTGGAGAAAGACTTCCTGGAGTCAGGGGCAAACTGCTACTCTGTGGACGTATAAGAGAGAGGAGACCAGGGAGAACTTAGTGGTTGAAAAAGGACAAACAGTGATGACCATTAAAGACCGTCATAGACTGTTAGGTAAAAAGAACAAACAGTGGTGACTATTAAAGACCGTCATAGACTGTTCGGTAAAAAGGACAAACAGTGGTGACTATTAAAGACCGTCATAGACTGTTCGGTAAAAAGAACAAACAGTGGTGACTATTAAAGACCGTCATAGACTGTTCGGTAAAAAGAACAAACAGTGGTGACTATTAAAGACCGTCATAGACTGTTCGGTAAAAAGGACAAACAGTGGTGACTATTAAAGACCGTCATAGACTGTTCGGTAAAAAGGACAAACAGTGGTGACTATTAAAGACCGTCATAGACTGTTCGGTAAAAAGAACAAACAGTGGTGACTATTAAAGACCGTCATAGACTGTTCGGTAAAAAGGACAAACAGTGGTGACTATTAAAGACCGTCATAGACTGTTCGGTAAAAAGAACAAACAGTGGTGACTATTAAAGACCGTCATAGACTGTTCGGTAAAAAGGACAAACAGTGGTGACTATTAAAGACCGTCATAGACTGTTCGGTAAAAAGAACAAACAGTGGTGACTATTAAAGACCGTCATAGACTGTTCGGTAAAAAGAACAAACAGTGGTGACTATTAAAGACCGTCATAGACTGTTCGGTAAAAAGAACAAACTGATGACTATTAAAGACCGTCATAGACTGTTCGGTAAAAAGAACAAACTGATGACTATTAAAGACCGTCATAGACTGTTCGGTAAAAAGAACAAACTGATGACTATTAAAGACCGTCATAGACTGTTCGGTAAAAAGAACAAACTGATGACTATTAAAGACCGTCATAGACTGTTCGGTAAAAAGAACAAACTGTGATGACTATTAAAGACTGTTAGATAAAAAGCACTAGCAGTTATGACCATTATAGACTCTTATAGACAGCCCGATTTCGTCGCAGTACCGTGAAGTGAGCGCGGTGATCCTCCGGCTTCTGTCCGCCTCCACATCCTCCCACCAACTCCCCCCATCCCTCTCTTCCATCCAGCCCACCGACACATTCCCTCGCTCCACCCCAGCAGTACTCTGAGGGAGGGAAACAGGGATATCGTGAAGGAGAGGAAGAAAGAAAGGGAACGATGGACAGAGAGAAAGAGAGAGCCAGAGGGAAAGTGTACGATTGAGAGAGAAGCAGGAGGGAGAAAGAGAGAGGTGGCAGGAGACAGGGAGAGAGAGAGACAAATTGAGAGGGAAGAGTAAGAAAATAACGGGAGCACATTCTGCCCTCTGACCTTTAACCTTTCCTTCCTCTCCTCCTCCTGTTTCTCCAGCTCAGCAATGCGCAGGCTCAGAGCTTCCCAGTGCATGATGGGTAAGTCAGAGTCATCCTTCGAGGACCCCTCTTTGTACGTCAGGACTGCCCCTTCAGCTGCCTGACCAGAATCCTCAGTCTCGTCGCTCTCCTTCTCCTCTTCCCGCTCGCTCTCTCTCTCCTTCTCGTCCTCCATCCGCGACTCCAGGGTGACACAGTGGAAAGGGAGGGCTGTTTGTTCGTTTTAAAAAATAAAGAGTAAATGTGAGTAAAAATGTGGGGATTTTTAAATGAGCATGTCACACAATTAAACAGAAACAGCAGAGCTAAAGGCTCTAGGGATGAGAGGGTTCTGATCACGCCTCTGTTCTTGTGTATTTATGTAGTCAGTTTTCCCAGTGCACATGAATACTGCACTGTTAAATGTAGAAGTCACCAGTGATTTACATTAATTGCTAATGCCATTGTTGGTTTCTTGCAAACAGTAACAGGCTGAAGAAAGAGGGTCATAGGTCATACAGTGCATCCAGAAAGTATTCACAGCGCTTCACTTTTTCCACATTTTGTTCTGTTACAGCCTTATTCCAAAATTGATTAAATTCATTTTTTCCCTCAAAATTCTACACACAACACCCCATAATGACAATGTGAAAAAAGTTTTTTTGAGATTTTTGCAAATTTATTAAAAATAAAAAAATAAAATTTCTCATTTACATAAGTATTCATACCCTTTGCTTTAACGTATTTTTAAAGTATCATATTTCATATTTGGTCGCATATCCTTTACATGCTGTTACTTCCTGAAGTCTGTGACCAACATCAAAAAACTGTCGATATCTTATTTTCAGGTACTGTTACAAGCGATACTATAACCTCTCTGCATTTGAATGGATCTCTATGGAAATTGGGGGGTGAGACTAGATTCAGCTGTAAATTACACTGGTACAGTATGGAACACATGGCTGGCTAAATGGCTGTAAGTTATCAAGGGTCTGAGCTATCAAACGAGCCCCAAACCATCACTCTGTTGCCAGATATGGAGTAGATGTGGATGGATCACTGCAAGGGTTATTTCTCCGGACTCATTTTCCTATAGAACTCTATGGGGAAAAAAGTCAGGAGAAACAACCCTTAAAGTGATCCATCCACATCTACTCCATATCTGGCAACAGAGTGGTTTGGGGCTCGTTTGATAGCTCAGACCCTTGATAACTTACAGCCATTTAGCCAGCCATGTGTTCCATACTGTACCAGTGTAATTTACAGCTGAATCTAGTCTCACCCCCCAATTTCCATAGAGATCCATTCAAATGCAGAGAGGTTATAGTATCGCTTGTAACAGTACCTGAAAATAAGATATCGACAGTTTTTTGATGTTGATGGTCACAGACTTCAGGAAGTAACAGCATGTAAAGGATATGCGACCAAATATGAAATATGATACTTTAAAAATACGTTAAAGCAAAGGGTATGAATACTTATGTAAATGAGAAATTTTATTTTTTTATTTTTAATAAATTTGCAAAAATCTCAAAAAAACTTTTTTTCACATTGTCATTATGGGGTGTTGTGTGTAGAATTTTGAGGAAAAAAAATGAATTTAATCAATTTTGGAATAAGGCTGTAACAGAACAAAATGTGGAAAAAGTGAAGCGCTGTGAATACTTTCCGGATGCACTGTATGTCCTTTTCTGTGCGTGAGGTTTTACATTTCCTGGCTTTTTCTAAGGTTGGGCAACGAGTCGGGACCTATAACTCCCTGGCACCAAACCTGTGCAGGGTGAGCTGATTTGCTGATGCACAACATTGGATCAATGATGCTGTCCAATCAAGGGAGACTTTCTCTGCTCAACAGCTGTGGCTTCTCCCATTGTGACTCCCTTTGAGGTCACGGGAAATGGATGTCAATTTTTAATGGTTTGTGCAGTTATAATGTATGCACACTTCATTCTAATGCAAGCGCAGTTTCAAAAGTAAGTGCCCATTCAATCATTTCCGACAGGAATAAGAAAAAAATTGTTATAAGGCCCTGTCTTCGGGTCAGTATTGTGGTAGCGATAGCCCACCACCTTGGTTTTCGGGTCTAAAGTAGACGAAATCAATGTGTGATCGGCTTCTTAAATAAAGCTGAAAAAAAACTCAGCCCTATTTTGTTGCCGTTGACAACGGTTCTTATAAGGACAGTGGCAGTTTACGACTGCGGTCAAGCTATCACGGGTTCGGAAAATGACGGTCAATCTATCACGGCTTAAAATTTATGTGCGCAAATATACAAGAGATTACGTCGGTAACGCCGTCACGTGCTGCGAGAAATTGCTCAGCGAGAAGCAGCGAGGATTGTAGGCTACAACAAATTTTTTGCCTTTTTTTCTTCATATTTTTCAAATATGCTTTCAATGACCATTTCAAGGAAACTGAATATACTACGATGTTTTGTAATACATGAGCGACAGGGTTGGTATTGAATTGCAGGTTACATATGAAAACTAATATTTGAAATCATTTAACTTCAACAAATCAAAGGATTTGTACAAATCAAAACATAAATCTAGTGTATGTCTAGTGCATATCAGTAGATTTTACAGTAGGGATTTTTAATAATTAAGCATCAATCATATAGTCTATCCACAGTGAATCACAGAAAAAGTTGTTGTGGGGATTTTTAATAATTAAGCATCAAAGTTGGTACATTTGCTATTTGAAGTGGGAAATCCGCTATGGGTACCATATTGGAAGCGCAATAACTTGATCAAATCAAAAAGTTTGTTCAGAAAAACACTATTAATATATAGTAGATGTGCTATAGTCTATGTACAGTGAATTACAGAAAAAGTTCTTGTGGGAATTTTTAATAATTAAGCATCAAAGTTGGTACAGTTTGCGATTTGAAGGGGGGAAACCGCTATGGCTACCATATTGGAGGCCCTATAACTTGATCAAATCAAAAAGTTTGTTCAAAGAAACACTATTACCACATACTAGATGGGCTATAGGCTATGTACAGTGAATTACAGAAAAAGTTGTTGTGGGAACTTTTAATAATTAAGCATCAAAGTTGGTACAGTTTGCGATTTTAAGGGGGAAAACCGCTATGGCTACCATATTGAAGGCCCTATAACTTGATCAAATCAAAAAGTTTGTTCAAAGAAGCACTATTACCACATACTAGATGGGCTATAGTCTATGTACAGTGAATTACAGAAAAAGTTGTTGTGGGAATTTTTAATAATTAAGCATCAAAATTGGTACAGTTTGCGATTTGAAGGGGAAACCGCTATGGGTACCATATTGGAGGCCCTATAACTTGATCAAATCAAAAAGTTTGTTCAGAAAAACACTATTACCATATACTAGATGGGCTATAGTCTATGTACAGTGAATTACAGAAAAAGTTGTTGTGGGAATTTTTAATAATTAAGCATCAAAGTTGGTACAGTTTGCGATTTGAAGGGGGGAAACCGCTATGGCTACCATATTGGAGGCCCTATAACTTGATCAAATCAAAAAGTTTGTTCAAAAAAACACTATTACCACATACTAGATGGGCTATAGTCTATGTACAGTGAATTACAGAAAAAGTTGTTGTGGGAATTTTTCAATAATTAAGCATCAAAGTTGGTACAGTTTGCGATTTCAAGGGAAAACCGCTATGGGTACCATATTGAAGGCCCTATAATTTGATCAAATCAAAAAGTTTGTTCAAAGAAGCACTATTACCACATACTAGATGGGCTATAGTATATGTACAGTGAATTACAGAAAAAGTTGTTGTGGGAATTTTTAATAATTAAGCATCAAAGTTGGTACAGTTTGCGATTTGAAGGGGGGAAACCGCTATGGCTACCATATTGGAGGCCCTATAACTTGATCAAATCAAAACGTTTGTTCAAAAAAACACTATTACCACATACTAGATGGGCTATAGTCTATGTACAGTGAATTACAGAAAAAGTTGTTGTGGGAATTTTTAATAATTAAGCATCAAAGTTGGTACAGTTTGCGATTTGAAGGGGGGAAACCGCTATGGCTACCATATTGGAGGCCCTATAACTTGATCAAATCAAAAAGTTTGTTCAAAAAAACACTATTACCACATACTAGATGGGCTATAATCTATGTACAGTGAATTACAGAAAAAGTTGTTGTGGGAATTTTTAATAATTAAGCATCAAATTTGGTACAGTTTGCGATTTTAAGGGGGAAAACCGCTATGGGTACCATATTGGAGGCCCTATAACGTGATCAAATGAAAAAGTTTGTTCAGAAAAACACTATTAATATATAGTAGATGTGCTATAGTCTATGTACAGTGAATTACAGAAAAAGTTGTTGTGGGAATTTTTAATAATTAAGCATCAAAATTGGTACAGTTTGCGATTTGAAGGGAAAACCGCTATGGGTACCATATTGGAGGCCCTATAACTTGATCAAATCAAAAAGTTTGTTCAGAAAAACACTATTACTATATAGTAGATGGGCTATAGTCTATGTACAGTGAATTACAGAAAAAGTTGTTGTGGGAATTTTTAATAATTAAGCATCAAAGTTGGTACAGTTTGCGATTTGAAGGGGGGAAACCGCTATGGCTACCATATTGGAGGCCCTATAACTTGATCAAATCAAAAAGTTTGTTCAAAAAAACACTATTACCACATACTAGATGGGCTATAGTCTATGTACAGTGAATTACAGAAAAAGTTGTTGTGGGAATTTTTCAATAATTAAGCATCAAAGTTGGTACAGTTTGCGATTTCAAGGGAAAACCGCTATGGGTACCATATTGAAGGCCCTATAACTTGATCAAATCAAAAAGTTTGTTCAAAGAAGCACTATTACCACATACTAGATGGGCTATAGTATATGTACAGTGAATTACAGAAAAAGTTGTTGTGGGAATTTTTAATAATTAAGCATCAAAGTTGGTACAGTTTGCGATTTTAAGGGGGAAAACCGCTATGGCTACCATATTGAAGGCCCTATAACTTGATCAAATCAAAAAGTTTGTTCAAAGAAGCACTATTACCACATACTAGATGGGCTATAGTCTATGTACAGTGAATTACAGAAAAAGTTGTTGTGGGAATTTTTAATAATTAAGCATCAAAATTGGTACAGTTTGCGATTTGAAGGGGAAACCGCTATGGGTACCATATTGGAGGCCCTATAACTTGATCAAATCAAAAAGTTTGTTCAGAAAAACACTATTACCATATACTAGATGGGCTATAGTCTATGTACAGTGAATTACAGAAAAAGTTGTTGTGGGAATTTTTAATAATTAAGCATCAAAGTTGGTACAGTTTGCGATTTGAAGGGGGGAAACCGCTATGGCTACCATATTGGAGGCCCTATAACTTGATCAAATCAAAAAGTTTGTTCAAAAAAACACTATTACCACATACTAGATGGGCTATAGTCTATGTACAGTGAATTACAGAAAAAGTTGTTGTGGGAATTTTTCAATAATTAAGCATCAAAGTTGGTACAGTTTGCGATTTCAAGGGAAAACCGCTATGGGTACCATATTGAAGGCCCTATAACTTGATCAAATCAAAAAGTTTGTTCAAAGAAGCACTATTACCACATACTAGATGGGCTATAGTATATGTACAGTGAATTACAGAAAAAGTTGTTGTGGGAATTTTTAATAATTAAGCATCAAAGTTGGTACAGTTTGCGATTTTAAGGGGGAAAACCGCTATGGCTACCATATTGAAGGCCCTATAACTTGATCAAATCAAAAAGTTTGTTCAAAGAAGCACTATTACCACATACTAGATGGGCTATAGTCTATGTACAGTGAATTACAGAAAAAGTTGTTGTGGGAATTTTTAATAATTAAGCATCAAAATTGGTACAGTTTGCGATTTGAAGGGGAAACCGCTATGGGTACCATATTGGAGGCCCTATAACGTGATCAAATCAAAAAGTTTGTTCAGAAAAACACTATTACCATATACTAGATGTGCTATAGTCTATGCACAGTGAATTACAGAAAAAGTTGTTGTGGGAATTTTTAATAATTAAGCATCAAAGTTGGTACAGTTTGCGATTTTAAGGGGGAAAACCGCTATGGCTACCGTATTGGAGGCCCTATAACTTGATCAAATCAAAAAGTTTGTTCAGAAAAACACTATTAATATATAGTAGATGTGCTATAGTCTATGTACAGTGAATTACAGAAAAAGTTGTTGTGGGAATTTTTAATAATTAAGCATCAAAGTTGGTACAGTTTGCTATGTGAAGGGAAAACCGCTATGGGTACCATATTGGAGGCCCTATAACTTGATCAAATCAAAAAGTTTGTTCAAAAAAACACTATTACCATATACTAGATGTGCTATAGTCTATCCACAGTGAATCACAGAAAAAGTTGTTCTGGGAATTTTTAATAATTAAGCATCAAATTTGGTACAGTTTGCGATTTGAAGGGGGAAACCCGCTATGCTTACTCCGCTGGCCTCCAACCCAGAATACTGCAGCTGAACACCGAAGGACTCACCTCCAACAAGATCAGCGTCATCGAGCAGCTGGCCTATACCACCAAGGCCCTCGTCATCCTCCTCCAGGAGACCCATTGCGTTTCAGCAGACAAGCTAGTATTACCAAATTTCACACTAGCTGGGTCTATCCTAAGCAGGAAACACGGCCTTGCCACGTTTGTCCATGAAAGGCTGAGCTGGACTCTCGCCGACCAATCTCCGGCTGACTCGGAGATTGAGTGGTTGTGCGTGGACGTTGCCGGTTTTAAAATCGTAAACGTCTACAAGCCTCCCCCCTCGCGATTCACGCCGGTGTCTGTCCCGGTGTTCCCCCACCCCTGTCTCTATGCTGGCGACTTTAACTGTCAGCATGAAGACTGGGGGTATAATACCAACACACTCAACGGAGAGAACCTGGCTGCTTGGGCAGCTAACAACTGCCTGGCCCTGTTATACGATCCAAAGGGTGCAGCCAGTTTTCTCTCCGGTCGCTGGAACACTGGGACGAATCCTGACGTGGCATTTGCGAGTGTCGGTGCAGACAACCGGCTCCCGGACAGACGTGTGCTCGGAAAGTTCCTGCGGTCCCAACATCGACCATCGCTGATAACCGTGCCTAAACTCGTGGACTCTATCCCGAGTGAGCCGGTGAAGCGATGGAATTTCCGTAAGGCCAATTGGAAACGCTTCCGCCTCCTCACTAACAAATCCACGTGGCGTCTCCCATCGCCTAATACCAACAACGTGGATGAGGCATACCGGGACTTCTGCGGCATGTTAGTGAAAGCGGCCAAGAAATCCATCCCACGCGGACGTCGCAATAGCTACAAACCGTGCTGGGATGCGGAGTGCGAGAACCTCTACCACGTTTTCCTTCGAGCTCCTGCCGGAACCGAGTCAAACAGGGCTGCTACAGCCCTGTTGTCAAGACTCGGCCGGAGGAGACAAGAGCGCTGGGAGGAGGCTGTCAATTCCATCGATTTCTCGCTCTCCAGCCGCAAGGCATGGAGTATCCTGAACAACCTCACTGGCAGGTCAAGACACTCCCCTCGTCACTGCCCCATTTCTGCAAATAAAATCGCATCACAATTTGTGAAAAATGGGGTATACGAGGGTAAAGACCGCGAGTCATCACGACTCGTGGCAAAAGAAGTGTCTGACCTCTGGAGGGCCCCAACATCTAGCAGCGATAACATCTCCGGTGAATTTACACCGGAGGAGTTCGCTGCCGCCCTCCAGCACCTAAAGCCAGGAAAAGCTCCGGGCCCTGATTCCATCTGCCCGGAGCTTATACTCCATGCCGCACCTGCCCTGAAGTCCTGGTTAAGAGCTTTCCTCTCTTCCTGCTTGCGCCAACTCAAGATCCCCAAAATCTGGAGAAGAGCCCTAGTTGTCGCTATCCCTAAACCGAATAAGCCTGAAGGGGATACTAAGAGCTACCGTCCCATCTCCTTGCTCTGCATCCCCTTCAAGATCCTCGAGCGTCTTATCTACGCCCGCGTCGAACCGATCGTCGACCCCGCTGCTCCCTCGGGAGCAGGCCGGGTTCCGACGCGGGAGATCGACCGTAGACCAAGTCACTTTGATGACTCAAGACATCGAGGACAGCTTTTCGTTCAAGAAGAAGGCCGGAGCCGTTTTTGTCGATCTGACGGCTGCCTATGATACCGTATGGCACCGCGGCCTCACCTGAAAGCTGCTCCGCTTGCTGCCGGACAGGCACATGGTCAGTATGATCCTGGAGCTTGTCCGAAATCGCAGCTTTAACCTCACCACCGGTAGCGGACAGCAAAGCAGGTTACGACGCCTCAAGAACGGCGTCCCCCAGGGATCTGTCCTGGCCCCCCTCCTCTATAATATCTACACATATGACTTGCCTGATACAGTCTCGCGGAAGTATGCCTATGCGGATGACCTCGCGTTGGTGTACTCCGCTGGAGACTGGCAGTCATTGGAGGGGACTTTGAGCCAGGACATGCAGACACTAGTGGCATACCTCCGGAAATGGAGGTTGAAGCTCAGCGAGGCAAAGACGGTGTCGGCGGCCTTCCATCTTAACAACAGGGAGGCTAAACGTGAGCTCCGAATATATATTGGCGGAACACCCCTGCCATGCTGCGCTGAGCCAATTTACCTCGGCGTGACATTGGACAGGTCGCTCACGTTTCGCCGACACCTTGAGTCACTGCGCAAGAAGTTAACATCTCGTGTGGCATTGATGAGGCGACTTGTCGGGTCAGGCTGGGGCGCCGACGCAAGAACATTGCGTACGGCAGCCCTGGCCCTTGTTTACTCGACTAGTGAGTACTGCGCACCGGTATGGTGTCGCAGTGCCCACACCCGCCTCATCGATACGCCCATTAACGAAGCCTTGCGCATCGTGACAGGATGCCTGCGTCCCACTCCCGTGGACAATCTTTCCATTCTTGCAGGCATCCTTCGCCGCGCGGGAGCCACAGCACGTCTCGCGTGCCGGCCCGTGGAGCCAAACCATCTGCTCCACGAAAGGCTCGCTGTAATTGCTGAGCCTCCCCGGCGCCTTAAGTCGAGACACCCATTTGTGCCTGCCGCACAGGAATTCCTGCAGCAATGCAGTGATCTTAACATCAGTGCGGCACGGTGGGCGGATTACATCTGGAGCACGGAGTGGGAGGAGAACACCTCTAGACTCCGTGACTTCATCCCAGACGTCGGTTTTCCCCCTATTGGGGTGGACCTGCCTAGACTGGCATGGGTGAGGCTTAACCGCCTCCGGACCGGCGTTGGGCGCTTCCGCTCATCGATGCACAGATGGGGCTTGGCTTCTTGCGCAGCCTGCGAGTGTGGCGCGGAGGAACAACACCGCAGACCATGTCATCCTGGACTGCCCGATTTATCGGGCACCCAATGGGATGCATGGTCTGTCGGTTCTGGATGATGACACGGTGATGTGGCTACTGGAGGTGTGCCCCGAAATATAGTCTGGGTGAACCCCCCCCCGGGCTCGGGGTGGTAAAAGGATAGCCCCCTCGGCCCCGAGCCTGGGGATGTGGAACAATGAAGATCCTACCCAAACGCAGAAGCACACAATAACGAAGTTATGGTTCAATGCGCCTCGTGCAATCTGGTACCATCCAAACTGTACCCCAGTACCAGATTCTGCCCTAGAAGAAACCCTGGAGGAGTGGAACTGCAGCAGCTGCACAAGGTTTTGATAAAAAAATTACGTAACTGAACAGAAAACCCATCATGTGGGCCATTTTTATTTTTATTTTGGTTGAGGTACAGTGTGTAATAAAGGGAAAAGAGTGTATTAAGCAATGGTTGTGTGGTGAACACTAGGGGTAACAAATTCACTCCGGAACTGTGGGTGGGGTTAGGGGGATATATAAGTGCGTTGCACAGGAAGTATTGTCGTTGCTGCTACATTCAAGTTGTACCTGTCGGTTTTAGTGTGTGTTGTTTTTAGCTAATAAAGTGAAGTATCCGTGAAGTTGCCTCTGTCCTCCGTCCTCTGGCACTACACTGGTGACCTCGACGTCGGTTTTTGTCAAAGTTAAGTGTACGAAGACCGCGCCTACGCTAAGCTAGCCGCGCTAACGTGAAGCTAACAGCGCTGATGCTAAGCTAACTATGGCTACGAATGCCATTGCGCTTAAACTGCCGGAGTTCTGGGAATCGTCAGCTGCAGCATGGTTCTCGACGGTAGAGGCACAGTTTGAGATCCGGAAGATCACCGATGACAACACACGGTACTACTACGTTCTAGCAGCACTGGGAAGTTCCGTGGCCTCCAGACTAGTAGGCCTCCTCACAGACCCCCCTGACGCAGATAAATATGTGACTCTCAAGGCTCTGCTGCTTAAGACTTTTGAACTGTCTACTGCCGAGAGAGCTCGTCGGTTGTTTGCTATCGAAGGCCTGGGGGATAGTAAACTGTCTGTGCTTATGGAGAAAATGTTGAACCTACTGGGTAAGGAGAAACCCTGTTTCCTGTTTATGGAACTATTCCTGCGCAACATGCCAGCCCGGGTCCAGGTAGCGCTGGCCAACACCACCATCACAGAGCTCCGCGCCCTTGCCGAAGAGGCGGACCGGTTCTTCCTGGCTACTCAGCGCTCGTCCCCAGACTGCTAGCTCCCACCGTCAGCGTCCCACCGCCAGCCTATCGCACAGGGACCAGGGACAAGGCCACGCCTCCTGACCAGCGTGGAGCTACAGCGGGCCTCTGCTTCTACCACGCCAAATTCGGCGCCAGAGCTAAGCAGTGCCGTTTCCCCCTGCGACTTCAAACCGGCGGGAAACGGGAAGGCCAGCGCTCAGTAGTGGCCCTGAGCGCTGGCGACACCAGCAGGCTGCTTTTCATCCGCGATACCATCTCCAACCGCAGGTTCCTCTGTGACACAGGTGCGCAGAGGAGCGTTATCCCCGCTTCAGAGATGGGACACCATGAGTGGGGAGCAAGGGCCGCAGTTGGCGACCACTGACGGCAGCCCCATCCACTTCTACGGCATGCGGTCAGTGGAGTTATGTTTCGGGGGGTCAACGGTTTGTTTGGGACTTTGTCATTGCGTCCATCGCTTTCCCCCCTGCTCGGTGCAGACTTTCTGTGCGCCCATGGACTATTAGTGGACATGATGAACAACCGCCTGGTCGACGCACAGACTTTCACCTCCTTCGCATGCACCCGCGGGGAGGCCGTCTATAGCGGGCTGTCTAGCTCACTCTCGGAGGAGAACCAGTACCTTCGTCTACTGGCCGAATTCCCTGACCTCACCCAGCCCACCTTCTCTGCGCCCACCTCGAAACACGGGGTGGAGCACCACATCGACACTAAGGGGCCCCCGGTCTACGCCAGGGCCAGGGCCAGGCGCCTCGACCCCCGTCAAGCTGGCCGTCGCCGAGGCGGAGTTCGCGCATATGGAGCAGGTGGGCATCGTCCGCCGCTTGGACAGCCCTTGGGCTTCACCCCTCCACATCGTCGCCAAGCCTGGTGGCGGGTGGCGGCCATGCGGGGACTACCGCCGCCTCAACGATGCGGACCACGCCCGACCGCTACCCAGTCCCACACATTCAGGACTTTTCAGTACACCTGTCGGGTAAGCGGGTTTTCTCTAAAGTGGACCTGGTGCGCGGGTACCGTCAGGTGCCTGTGCATCCCCGGACATCCCCAAGACACCCTTTGGACTTTTCGAGTTTCTGAGGATGCCGTTTGGACTGAGAAACGCTGCTCAGTCTTTTCAGCGGCTGATGGACTCTGTGCTTCGGGACCTCCCCTTCATCTTTGTCTACCTGGATGACATTCTCATCGCTAGCGCCACCGAGGGGGAGCACCTGTCTCATCTCCGGGCCCTCTTCGCGCGGGCTCAGCCCGCACGGCCTGATCGTCAACTGGGCGAAGTGTCTGTTCAGGCTGGACACCATCGACTTCCTCGAGACACCGCGTCACGTGTGAGGGGGCTGCCCCCCTCCCCTCGAAGGTGGAAGTGGTCGCTGCCTTCCCACGCCCCCTCACAGTCCGGTCGCTGAGGGAGTTCATTGGGATGGTGACCTTCTACCATCGCTTCATCCCTCGGGCCGCTCACGTCCTGCAACCACTGTACGGGGCTCTAAAGGGCAAGACCCCCAACCAGACTATCGAGTGGACCGCGGAGCGGGAGGGGGCCTTTAAAGACACCAAAGCTGCGCTGGCCCAGGCAGCCATGTTGGCCCACCCCTCGCACACAGCGCCCATAGCCATCACCACTGACGCTTCCGACTACGCCGTTGTGCGGTGTATGAACAATGGGTGGGAGGTGCCTGGCAGCCCCTCGCCTTCTTCAGCTGCCAGCTGTCACCCGGCGAGCGCAAGTACAGTACCTTTGACAGGGAGCTCCTCGGTCTGTGGCTCGCCATCAGACACTTCCGGTTTTTACTGGAGGGCCGCAACTTTACTGCCTTTGTGGACCATAAGCCCCTCACATTCGCTATGTCCAAAGCAGCGGAACCGTGGTCCACCCGCCAGCAGCAGCAGCTCTCCTTCATCTCTGAATTCACCACGGACATCCAGCACGTGGTGGGTAAGGCCAACCTGGTTGCTGACTGCCTCTCCAGAGCGGAGTGGTCCAGCTGGTCTTGGACTACTCTCGCATGGCCGCGGACCAGGCCACCGACCCCAGCATCCAGACCCTCAAATCGGCGGATACAGGGCTGCACCTGGAGGCAGTAGCTTTCGGCGACTCGGGGGCCACGCTCCTGTGTGACATTTCCTCAGGTCCACCTCGGCCGGTGGTTCCTGTCAGCTGGAGGCACCCCGTGTTCGAGGCGGTGCATGGTCTGTCTCACCCGGGCAGGAAGCCGTCGGTGCGGCTAGTGGCGGCGAAGTTTGTGTGGCACGGGCTCAAAAAGGATGTGAGAGCCTGGGTCGACGCGTGCACAGCCTGCCAGCGCACCAAGGTCCACCGCCATATCAAAGCACCCCTGGAGCGTTCTCTCCGTGCCCGAGCGGAGGTTCGACCATGTGCACGTCGACCTGGTGGGTCCCCTGCCTCCATCCCACAGCTACACCTACCTCTTCACCATGGTGGACAGGACAACCCGCTGGCCAGAGGCGGTCCCCCTCTCCTCGATGACGGCCGCTGACCTGGCCCGGGCGTTCATCGGGACGTGGGTTGTCCGGGTTTGGCACTCCATCTGACCTCTCCTCTGACCGTGGCCCGCAGTTCACTTCGGAGCTGTGGAGCACCGTGGCGGAGGGCTTGGGGGTTAAACTCCACCGTACCACCGCCTACCACCCCCAGGCCAACGGCCTGTGCGAACGTTTCCATCGGTCCATGAAGGCCGCCCTCCGAGCCAACCTGACGGACGGCAACTGGCTCGACAAACTTCCGTGGGTCACGCTCGGACTCCGGACGGCCCCCAAGGAAGACCTCCAGTCCTCCTCGGCCGAGCTGGTCTACGGGCAGCCGCTGCCGGTCCCCGGGGAGTTCATACCCAACACGAAGGACCCCTGGTTTGCTGTGGCACAAGGTGCCTCCCTGCTGGACAGCACCAAGGTCTTCGCCCCTGTCCCCACGACTCAGCATGGCGTCCCTGCATCCCAGGTGCCCCCAGGCCCTGCGGTCGGCGGGTTATGTATTCATCCGCCGCGACGCGCACCGCAGCCCACTGCAGCCCCCGTACGACGGCCCCGTTTCGTGTCCTGGAGCACGGGGCCAAGCACCTGGTAGTGGACATCGGCGGTAAGCCTGAGCATGTTTCGGTGGACCGCGTTGAACCCGCACACCTGGACTTGGATCAACCAGTGGACTTGGCCATGCCTCCTCGCCCGGGGGCCGCCCCCCGGGCCAGCCCTCCTCCCTCCCCCCTCACTTCCCCCCCCCCCGTCTCCGTTGCCCCCCGCCCCGTCCGACAGGAGGAGACCGTTTGCACTCCTGCTGTTTTCCCCCGCCCCTCCTCCCGGAGTCGTTGCGGCCGGGCCATCCGCCCTCCATGCCAGGTTGATTTTGTTTATTAGGGCGAATTCTGGGGGGGCTCATGTGGTGAACACTAGGGGTAACAAATTCACCCCCGGAACTGTGGGTGGGGTTAGGGGGATATATAAGTGCGTTGCACAGGAAGTATTGTCATTGCTGCTGCATTCAAGTTGTACCTGTCGGTTTTAGTGTGTGTTGTTTTTAGCTAATAAAGTGAAGTATCCGTGAAGTTGCCTCTGTCCTCCGTCCTCCAGCACTACAGTTGCATGTTTTGTTTTTGTAATTTTTTGAATGCTTTTTGGTGGTACACTACCAGTTTTCTTTTGTACAAAGTAAAGGTACCAATTTTGATGTTGATTTATTAAAAAGTTCATGTAAAAATCAGATTTCGAGTTTCATTACACTAGGACACACCTATCACATGCTAGTAGTGCTGTTTT